>KL647313.1:241966-285070 GCA_000727475.1 Sarcocystis neurona | reverse complement strand
TCCCGCCTGCGTGCGGTGTCTGTACACCCCGTACGCGCTCGAGAAAGAGACGGCTGCTGTTTTCTCGCTTGCGTGCGGTGTCTGTGCACCCCGTCTCCGCAGGGACGGACATCTTGGATCTGCGCGTCGGAGACTTGTTCGGAGACGCTGCCGGTTCACGCTGTCTCCCTGCCGACACTCTCGCCAGCAGGTAGAAGAAGAACTTCTCTCTGCTGCTGTCTCCCTCGGCCTCTTCTTCTCCGTCCTTTCCTCGCCGTCTCCTTCCCTCTGCCTCGCTGTGCGTGTGCACGGGACCTCCCGAGCAGCTGAAGAGACACACGGGAAAGGCCGCCGCCCTCCTCGCGCTCCTCACAGAGCAAAAATATGTCCCGCTGCTGCTGTTGCTGTTACTGCCCGCTGCTGCTGTTACTGACTTCTGCTGCTGTTACTGCCCGCTGCTGCTGTTACTGACTTCTGCTGCTGTTACTGCCCGCTGCTGCTGTTACTGACTTCTGCTGCTGTTACTGCCCGCTGCTGCTGTTACTGACTTCTGCTGCTGCTGCAGCATCTTGCTGCTGTGCTCGTTTCTTCTTCAAGATGTATATATGTATATATATATATGTGTATGTATATAATGTCGAAGAATATAAGAGTATGGAGACAAATTATGAACGTAAATCCACATGCATGTCTTTGTGATTTCTCTTCGACTCTCTGTCTCTTCCTCTGTCTCTCTGTGTATGTATCTGTGTGCCTGTGTGTCTACGTATGTGTGTGTGTGTGTGTCTGTCTCCGTCTCTCCCTCTCTCTTGTGTCTGTCTCTCTTTCTGCGCACATCACCCCGTCAATTTGAACTCCCCTTAACTGGGTTGTTGCAAAAACGCTGCTCAGAAATTTTTCTCCTTCTTCTCTTTTGCTGCTGCAGGTGTTGCTGCTGGTGTTGCTGCTGCTCCAGTTCTTCCGGCTGCCTCTCCTCGAATAAAGACGGGCCTATCTCGGGCTGTGTGTGTTTATACGTATATATATATATGCACATATTATACACATATATATATATATATGTACATGCATATGTGACAAAGAGGAAGAGAAAGAACTGGAGTTATAGAAGCAGTTTTTTGCCGCTGCTTCTGCGCTCTTCTCCTCGCGGGGCTGCTTTGCATATGCTGCTGCTGCTGCTGCTTCCCCTTTCCTGCGTGCCTCTTCCTGCTCTCCGCGCCCTGCTTCTCTCAACCGCTGCTGCGACTTCTTCGTTTTGCCCGCTTTCAACTTCTGCTTTGTTGTTGCGCCTCTGCTGCACCAGAGAGTCTCTGCTGCTGTTGCTGCTGTGGCTGCCGTCCGCGTCGGTGTGGGGTGCTGCTGCTGCTGCAGCTTCGGGCGTCTGTACACCACACACTCCAATTCAGACTCCCCTCTCAAACGCGAAAATCTCCGGTACTTCAGCCTCCCATCAACCCAGAGACATATACATAGATATATGTAGAGAGAGATATATACATATATAGATATCCACATATGTATAACTATACATATATATATATACTCTTATGAATTTCGATAGCCCTACGAATAAATGCGTACATAAATATATATATATGTATACTCACATAGATATACATATATACATATATATATGTATATATGCACATGTGTGCATGCATGCTTGTATATATATACTCGTAGAAATTTCAATGTTCCTATGTATAGGTTCATGCATATATATGTATATACATGTATATCTGCACATAGATACACATACATGCAAACACATACAGATACATACAGACCTCCACACATACATACATATACATATAAATATATATATGTGTATATATATCCTTGTAGAATTTTCGATATCCCCAGGTATGACTTCACACATATAAATACTTATATACATGTAAATACATATATATATATATATATGTTTATATCTGCTCCTCCAATTCCGGACATTTTCGTACATAAATATGTATATATACTCGTCCAAATTTCGATACCCCTATATATAACTTTATATGTATATACATGTGTCCACTTTTGGAATATCTCTCATGTATATCTGTATGTGTATAGTTGTAGAAATATCATTATTTATATGTTTTGAATTGTCGAGGTCTCCCCAGGTGGTTGTCGAGGCTCCCCTGCTTCATCGCGCGCACATGAACGTCTGTACGTATCTATGTGGACGTGTCCATATACACGTGTTTGGGTGGGTCTCTTGTGTGTTCTTCACTTTCCAATCCGTCTACTTTTCCTGTTGAAGAAGCTCTAGAATATCATTCACTTCCACGGATATGGAGTAGATTTTCTCGTGTGCGAACAGAAGTGACCCCTCGAGAAGTCACGAGGAGCCTACGCGCTCCACCCGCCGCACACAGACACACATACATACATACACACTATAATATATATATACATATTACATATATGCGTGTGTATATATATGTAAGTCATATACATATATATGAGGATGGGTCAATATCACTATGCGCCTATGTGTATGTATGTCTGTAGATACATACACATACGTATATATATATACATACATATGTGTGTCAATGTATACATATACATATATGCATCTGTGTGTGACTATAGGTTGAAGTGTCTACCCATACGCGTGTATATATATATGTGTGTGTGTGTGAATGTATACATATATATATTTGTATGTGCATGCAGAACTGTATACAGACGTATATAGAGAGAGAGGGGATGTAGGAGAGAGTATTGTTTTGATGTGAACTTCTGCTGCTGTGCAAGTGTCTCGGGGTGAGCATGTGTCTGTGGATAGAGAGAAAGGACAAGAAAGAGAGTGAGACAGGAAAAGGAGACGTACGCAACAGAGGGAGACACGAGACAAGAAACACGGAGAGTCGTCGTGAAATCCCCTGCGTTCTGCCAAGAAATTTTGCTGTCGGCGATGCTGCTCCTCCGCCCCTTATCCCACCTCGCGGGGAAGGAGACGAAGACACGGGCGTGGCACAACATAGAGAGACACACGTCCATACATAGATAGTGGTATGTAGATATATTTATATATATGTGTCTGTGTGTTGCGAGACAGAGAGCGACATAATATGCATATATATATGTGTGTAGAGGGAGGGACAGAGAGAGAAAGATAGCGGGCGAGAGAAGCGGGGAGGTTGAAGACGAGAGATAAAAAAAGAGATGCAGAAGAAGAAGAAGAAGAAGGGGAGATTGGCAGGCAGGAAGAGGGAAGGGGGAGAGACAAGAGAAGGGGAGGATATGTGGGTGGTGCATGCGTCTGTGTGTCTCCATGGAAAGAAGGGCATGCACGGTGCTGCTGCTGCTGCATTTGAGAGACTGCGGGGGTTGGGTGTCTTTTTCTCCTGCAGCAAGGAGGATATCGCGCGGAGCCTGATCCACATGGTCAGCTACAACTTGGGCTACTTGGCGTATTTAGTCAGCACGGCGCACGGGATCCGGAGGTACAAAATTCTCTCCTCTCTCTCTCTCTGTGTCTTTTCTCTCTGCGCATGCACGCTTCCGCGCTCGCTCTCTTCTGCTGCGTCCCTCTGCATGCGGAAGAGCGACATATCAGCATGTTCAACACGCCTAGCGATCGACGCCCAAGGCAAAACAGGCAGAGGGGGAGACACAGAGACAGAGAGACGGAGACAGAGACACACAGGCACAGAGACGGAGACACAGAGGCAGAGAGGGAGACAGAGACACACAGATAGAAGACGGAGACGGAGACAGAGAGACACAGAGGCAGAGGGGGAGACACAGAGACAGAGAGACAGGGAGATGGCGCCAAAGAAGAAGAGGGGAGACGGGGAGACAGAGACAGAGAGGGAGACAGAGAGACAGAGAGGGAGACACAGAGACACACAGATAGAGACACACAGACACACAGGCAGAGACGGAGAGACGGAGAGATGGCGCCAAAGAGGAAGAGGGGAGAGGGGGAGACACGGACGGAGAAGATACGCATAGAGAGAGGGAGACGGCGCGATGAAGGAGACAGACAGATATGTACAGAGAGAAGATAGAGAGACGGAGAAGAAGGGGGAAGGGGGAGACAAATTGGCAGAGAGAGAGAGACGGGCAGATAATTGCAGAGATTGACAGACAGAGGAAGAAATATATAGACAGAGACAGAGAGACAGAACAGGAGGAGTCCAGGTGCCCGTGGGCCGTCTTCGCTTCCGCAGAAAGAGACAACACAGAGAGGAACACCGCCCAGGAGAAGGGACGCGGAAATGAGAGACTCGCAAGAGAATGGACCCGAAACATTCTGCCTTCCCCCGCGCGGCCCCTTGGAAGCGTCTCTCTCTACGTAGTATACATGCATATATATGTGTCTCTCTCTATTTAAGTGTCTGTTCTTCTCTCTTTCTCTCTGTGTTGCTGTCTCACCGCGAGGAAATCTGCGAACTGCAGGAAGTGCCGCTCTTCTCACCTTCCGACATATATGTAGATATATAGACGTAGGGAGGCAGATAGATAGATACGTATATGCATACATATATAGAGACATAGGGAGAGACAGAGAGACAGAGACATATATATATATATATATAGATAGATAGATATGGAAGTATCTAGAGGATTGATAGAGAGATGAAGATGCAGATATATACATTCTCTGGTGCACATAAATATATATGTATGCGTATATTCCTACATGCATGTGTGAGCTCTACGTATCCATACACGTATATATATGTGTGCGTGGCTTATTTACGTTGATAGGTGTATCCTTGTACTACGTATATTTCTCTGACAAATATATGAGTAAATGTATGTAAATGAAGATGCAGACACAGCAAAATCGTAGACACCGGCGTGTGTGGTGCATCTCTGCGTTGCACGAAGTGGGTGCTGCACTGCCTCGTTCCTTGCGGCTGCCTCGTTGCCACTTCACCTGCCGCTCCTGCTGCTGCTGCAGCTGCGTCTCACTTCTGCTGCTGCTGCTTCTTCTCACTGCTCCTGCTGCTGCTTCTTCTCACTGCTGCTGCTGCTTCTCACTACTGCTGCTCCTGCTGCTTTTTTTCACTGCTGCTCCTGCTTCTCACTGCTGCTCCTGCTGCTTTTTCTCACTGCTGCTGCTGCGGCTGCTTCTCGGTGCTGCTGCGGCGACGTCGTTGGGCCTCTCGGTCGCCGTCGCCATGCCGTTGCTGCTGCCGCTGCAGGCGCGCCGTTTGCTTGAAGCTGCTGTGTTTTTGTGGACACTCCCTGTCTGTGTGCGCTCGGTCGTTTGCTGCGGTGCGGGGACTGCTGTGACTTGTTCTGTGCTGCTGCTGCGATTTGCTGCTGCTGCTGCTGCGGAGTGTGGCCATGTGTGCCAGGCGGCGGCTGCTGCTGAGGCTGCGCGATGCGTCTCTTTTCATTTTTCTGTGCCACTGCCACTGCTTGCTAGAATTTTTTTTGCGGGGAAATATATCAACAACTACTCTTTCACCATGGAGTCGATAACGCAGGGGGTCAACTTTTACATGCGGCAGTATGCGGCTGCTGCATCCAACTGCGCTGCCTCCCTCTCTCGTGTACGGCTCGCTCCTCCTTCCTACCCCACGTACTCTGCTGCTGCGTTGCTCGGAGCCAGTCGGCCACCGCCTGCTGCTGCCAGAAGCGACCGCAGCGGCTGCGCCACCTGCAACAGCAGCACCAGCAGCAGCAGCACCAGCAGCAGCAGCACCGCCACCAGCAGCACCGGCACCAGCAGCACCAGCGCCAGCAGCACCAGCACCAGCAGCACCAGCAGCACCAGCAGCACCAGCAGCACCAGCAGCACCAGCACCAGCAGTAGCTGCGCCAGCAGTAGCTGCACCAGCAGCGGCAACAGGAACAGCAACGGTAGCAGGAGCAACGGCAGCAACAGCAACGGCAGCAGCAGCAACGACAGCAGGAGCAGCGGCAGGGCGAGGACAGGGGTTGTGGTGCCGCAGCAGCAGGACGAAGACGAGGAAGACCAGCGGGCGGTGTCAGCTGCGCTGCAGCGGCAGCAGCAGCACCACCAAGAGGTGTGGGAAGCAGCACTGCAGCACCACCGGCTGACGCATGATTTCCCCCAGAAACAGGAAGAAGAATGCAAGCAACAACAGAGCGAGCGGCCGCAACTGTCCCTCCTTATCAAGACAGAAAAGAAGAACGTCAGAGAAGAGGAAGAAGAAGAAGAAAGGGAAAGGAAGACATCGTTGATGCAGGACGTGCAGCAGCAGCGGAAGGAAAAACCAGAAAGAGGCAAGGAGCAGTTGCATCGGAATCAAGGGCAGCAGTCGCAGGAACACCTGACACAGCAGCAGCTGCCGGCCGAGCTGCAGCAGCAAGAGAACGTGAGACAGTCAATCTTCTCCCACGGCAGATCGATGCCACAGGGCGGGGGAGACGACGAGCAGCAGACGTTCACAGAGAATAAGGCTGGGGCCCGTCCCAAGGGGACATCACCGGTGTATACACCAGCAGCTAGCCAAAGTTTTGTAGAGCAGTGGAGCTTCGTACAGACTACCCCGCTGGTGAGTTTTAGCTGTAACGGTCCGGCTGTTCCTTGGGAGGAACACGGAGAAGAAGAAAAAGAGGAAGAGAAAAGGGCCGACACGAGTGCTGCAGAAGAAGAGGAAGAAGAGAGCGAGGACTGGGAAGGGACGGCTGCCAGAAGGCTGCCTCCTGCAGCTCTTCCTTCTGCCGCCTTTTCTTTTTCGGGTGTACGTACACCGCAAGGAGCAACCCCCACGTCGCTCGGCGCGAGCAGAGCGACGCGCAGCTCGGCGCCCGCCGGTGCAGCGACGGACTCTTCCGGTGTCTGTACACCGCGTCGGGCTTCCGCACCTTCTTCCGCCGTTGTCCCGCGACGCGCAGTACCTGACGCAGACGCTGCAGCAGCATCTTTAGGAGTGCGTGTGTGTGTATCGGGTGTACGTACACCCGCTGCTGCCAGTGCTGCTGCACGATCGTCCCCCTCTGCAGGTGACTGCTCGCCCGAGCTGCCTGCGTCTGCGGACGCGTCGTGCGGAGCTGCTGCGACCGCGCAACCGGCTGTACGTACACCGCAGCCGCCACGCCGGCACCACGCCCGGACGGCAGCGGACGGCAGCAACAGCGCCCAAAAGGACGTGCCGGTGGTGGGGGGGCTATTTTCTCTCTCAACAAATGCTGGTGGTTCAAATAGCGACATTACGAAAGAAGAAGAATATGTGTCGACCAGTCCTCTAAGGCGGGCGCAAGAAGGAAGCGCATGCAGTGGACTTGCTGTTGCTGCGGCCGCCACATCGCGAGCAGCAGCAGCAGCAGGAGAAATGCCGGCAGACGAAGCGAGAGCAACAGCAGCAGACGCAGCTGCTGGAGCGACAGTTCCAGGAGCGAGGGCTCGCAGCTGCAGCGGGGAGGGGGGAGAGGGCCGCAGGGGGCGGGGCGTCCACGGAGCAGCAGGGAAGTTGCGAAGCCGTCAGAGGGGATGGAGCCAGGAGGACGGCTCGCAGAAAGCGGGAGAGGGGGAAGCGGCAGAGAAGGAAAAAACTTCTGAGAATCAAGAGAAAGAAGCAGTAGCAGCAGTGAGACGAGACGGCAGTGCAGCAGCAGCTCAGGAAAGAGGGGATGCGGGGGCAGCCAGAAACGAAGCGGACAACTTAACGGAGGACGAAGAAGACGGCGGCGAGATGGACAGACGAGAAGGAGAGAGTCCTGTAGAACAGGGTGAACAAAAGGAGAAAATGATAATAGGGGAAGAAGACGATGTTCAGGAAGAAGAGGGAAGACAAGAAGAAGGTGGACCGTGGTTGTCATGCGATGCTTTGACAGTTCCACTCGTACCTGGACAAGCAGCAGAAATCGAAGAGAAGCAGCAGCAGCAGCAGCAAATGCTGGACACGCAAGCACAGCAGCAGCAGATGGTTGACGTGCAGCAGCAGCAAGAGCAGCAGATGATTGACGTGTTGCAACAGCAGCGGGAGGAGAAGCAGCAGTTTGTGGGCCTGGCAGAGGGGGAGGAGAAGAAGCAACGGGAGAAGAGCGAGAGTGCGATTCATCTGCCACACAACAGCAACTTCTCACGAGAACTGGCGACAGCAGCAGTAGAAGAGAGCGGCGGACGGCGACATGTCGCGGCACGCCCAGCAGCAGCAGCAAGAAGAAGAACAGAAGCAGCTGCAGAGGAAGAAGAAGCCCCCGTCAAAAGAGAAACAGCAGCAAAGGGAGAAGAAGAAGAAACAGCAGCAAGAAAAAAAGCGCATGCAAGGCGACCCGAGGCGGGTGTTCAAGGCCTTCCCGCTCCTTTTGAGGTATTTCCATGAAATTCCCCTTCTCTCTACCCTCTCCCTCCGACGTGCAGGACATCTCTGTCCCTTCATTTCCAATAGCCAACTAATGCCTCGCTACCTCACTCTCTCTACATGCATCTATCTAAGTATGTTTTATATATATACATATGTATCTGTATATATATATATGTATATATATGTATCAACGTCTGGTTATATAGATATATACGTGTGTTCCATAGATTCTACTGTCTAGCTATCTGACCAGATAACACCTATATCTACATATATATATATATGTATATTGCTACTGTATACTTATCTGCGTATGTAATATATATATATATGTATTGCTAGAGTGTACTTACCTGCATCTGTAATATATATATATAGTAATGTGTGTCTGTTCGAATATTCAGCATATATGTATATATATATATATATGTAGAGAGGGAGAGAGAGACTTCTGCGTATAAATGCGTGTGTATATATGTATGTATATGTATGGGTGGTGGACATAAGTGCGTACATATACACGAGTCAAGCGAAGGAAAGAGAGATATAGGCAGGGGTAGAATTTCTGTGGACGTGCGTCTGTCGACCGCTTTTTTCGAGATGTACGTCTGCGACTGCAGCAGCAGCAGAAGCAGGAGTAGCAGGAGCAGCAGGAGCGGCAGCAGCAGGAGCAGCAGAAGCAGGAGTAGCAGGAGCAGCAGGAGCGGCAGCAGCAGGAGCAGCAGAAGCAGGAGTAGCAGGAGCAGCAGGAGCGGCAGCAGCAGGAGCAGCAGCAGCAGGGGTCCGTAGCTTTCGTGTCTGCAACAAGATTGTGAGGGGATGCGGAGTTGTTTCCCTGCCGACTGCTGCGTCGCCTGGTGCGGCTGTTGCTGCTGCTTGACTTCCGTAGGCTGCTGCCCGAGAAACACGTTCGTCCACTCCCACAACGCTCGCTGAGAAGACGCAGCAGGAGATTTCTTGCTGCTGCTGTGCGCCCTGTTTGCTCGTTTGTTCTTCCTGTCTAGCATCTTCCCTCTATACGTATATGAGAAGGAGACGCAGAGAGACAGAGGCAGAGAGGGAGCGACGTATAGGGAGAGAGGAGTAGGTGGGTGTATACGACGGGGAGAAGAGGCATTTCTTCACGGACGTGGGGGTGGCGGAAACCGCGAGGAAATGATGTACTGTCTCTCCGCACGTCTGTCGAGAAAGAGAAGGAGAGAACCTCAAAGAGAAAGAGAAGGAGAGAACCTCAAAGAGAGAGAGCAAGAGAGGCAGAGCGAAAGGGGAAGAATATATATATATTATATATATATGTTATATATATATTATATACATATGTTATATATATATTATATACATATGTTATATATATATATATGTGTAAGTGCATGTGGAACTCCCATGGGTGTAGATGTGTTTGTGAAGAGAGATGGAGAGACACAACGGATGAGAGAACAGCATGAAAGCAAAGAAAGGGACAGAAACGTACATACACGTATACACATATGTGTGTGTGCGTGTTTCTATGACCTCCATACTGAAGGTTACACGTGAACTTCCCTATAAATATATATGTGTGTGTATATACGTAGACGTGTATAGATTAGTGCGTACACAAGTCTCCTTCCACGTAGGATATATGTATATGTATAATTAGATGCATATGAAGAACGACGCAGAGACGATTCAATCTATGTATAAATATGTGTGCTGCAATATGGCGACGTTAGTCACCTCTCGCATGCATGTTTCTGCTGTTACGCGCGCTTGATGAACTACGAGTGGAGAAGAAATGCCAGTGCACATAAATTCAGATCGAGACGTGTAGAGACTGAGAATGGGGTCACAAGACATATATATGTATATGAATATATGCGTAAACATGTACATAAATATGAATACGCATATATATACATTTGAAGGGGAGCTCTTGGGGGTGTGTAGACGTGATCAGATTTACGTCTTTTGACGGGAGGAGAGTAAATACAGACTCTTGTGTGTGTGGTAAAGTTTTTGTTTATCTACGAAGTTGTTCATCTGCGCACATTCAGGAGGCCACTTGACTTCGTTTCCTGCGGAGTTTCTTCTCCTTCTCCACCTATCGCATTGAACGTTTACCGACACATTTCTCTTTACAAACACATCTACACACATGGGAGTTCCACCTGCACGTATATATGTACAAGCGTACATACGTGTGTATGTAGATATATAGAGATGCATATAAATAGATAGGTACGTAGATGTATACAACTGCGTGGATTTGTATACTTACAGGACTGTAAAATACACACGCAAGTGTATATATATATATATGTATGGACATGTGGATGTTTGTGTATATCTATATGTGTATGTATCTATGTATGTATGTATCTACGTATGTATGTATCTATGTATATATGTATCTATGTATGTATCCATGTATGTATCCATGTATGTATCTATGTATGTATCTATGGATGTGTGTATGTATGTATTCATATGTATGTATGTATATGTATGTATGTGTATGCATGTCGATGTCTGTATACGTACATATATGTATGTATGTATACATTATAAATTTATATATATGTAGGGAGAGAGAGGGAGATTCGAAGAGTACAAGTGTGTATATTTGTATGTACGCGTGGTTGCATATAAAAAGAGAGATAGATAGATGTTTCTGCGTATATCAACGTACACACGCGTAACAAATCTACTCACCCAGAGAACGCAGACATCTGCGTAGCTGTAAAGAAACGGAAGTCAAGGACGCTGGCGTGCAGAGACACAAGGAGGAGAGTCGTCGTTTTGTGTGCATGTGCGTGGGTAGATCTACGTGTGGGAGAATGGAAGAAATTTTTTGAAATGGCAATTCTTCGGTCGCAGGTCGCCAGGAACACGTGCCGCTGTGTTTTGTTGCCGAGACCCGCTTCAGAGATCAGCGAAAAGCAGGCAGACGATTATATCTTCACACCTACGTGTGTATGTTTGTCTCTCTGCTTTTGTCGATTTTCCTTTCTTCATCTTCTTCTCAGTTTCTACTTCCGCTGCCTCCCCGTCCATCCGTCTGGCTCTGCATACAATATATACATGTTCATACGCATATGTGTATATATATGTATATATATCCATAAGGGGAATATGTATTTGATACATATGAAGAAGCAGTATATATATTTACATGTATATATTATCATAGAGAGAAACTGATGTGTCTGTATATGTGTGTGTGTGTGTGTGCGTGTGTGTATACCAACATCCATTACATATATGTGTATGTATGTATGATACTTGCATAGGCTAAGGATATATTTACATGTAGATATATTGATAAGTAGAAAGTTCGCAATATTTGTGTGTATGTACTCGTTTGATTGTTGATATGTGTGTGCTTTTTCTACTTTTCAGGTTTTGTTTCTGTGTCACGACGGGTACCTCGGGGCCCTTGGCGCACTTATTGCAGTGGACGACTGACGTTTCTTTTCTTTTGACCTGGACTTAATCACGTAAATCGTCCACTTCTAGGTGTTTGTGTAGGGGTCGTCGTTATACAGACAAACAGGGAAATGCACTTCTTTGCCGCGGTCAAAGACGTAGAAGGCGTTCGAGAAAACTCTCTCTCTATCCTGGCATGCAAGCACATACAAACAGAGAGTGGCCTGGACACAGCTACGACATATATAAATATATATATGTATGTATGTACATAGATATATACATGTATTTCTTCGCATCCCTATACGTATTTACGTACATATATATATATACATATATTGTGATGTGTACAGGTGGCGTGTTTCTAGAGGAAGTGAGGGCCACTGTTTTGTTTCTTCTTCTTCTGCTTGACTTGTGTGATCAATATATGACGTGCCCACCGGAAGACAGAGGAAGAAAGCGAAGGCTGTCATAGCCGCAGGTTGGTGACGGGGCACGTGTGTGCCCGTCTTAATGAAAAGGCTTGCGTAGATGCATTTATTGCGCTGCGCACGAATTCATCGATCGGTGAACTGCTGAACAGCGCCAGCGCGTTTCAACTTGCTGCAGGAGGGGGGAAAAGGAAAGGGTGGTGGAACAGACCGAGGCGTTCGACGTCTTCCTGATGGGTTGCCATGTATGTTTGCTCCGTACGGGTCCCAACGGCATGATAAAGGCATGCACCTGTACATTTGACGACCATAGCACCGCATTCGTATGAGGGAGAATCTGGTACTTTTGTCTGGCAGAAAACAGCCCAGGGCCTCAGTCCACATCTTCGCGTGCAAACACCCAACTACACAGACAAATACACATCCACACCTACACACACACACACACACGCACAGAGAGGCGCAGAGGTACGTGATTGATACGGACGGGCAGTCCTGCTGCTTTTCAAGGACGTTATCTGCGCAAGGATTCTTCCAGAAGGGCGCCGAGGACTCGGAAAAATTTGCAGGGACACCCGCTGCTACTGCGTTAAGCAGAGTTTTTTCATATTAGTTGCCGTCCCCCCCTCTGCAACGCGCGTGACGGCGGCCTGCCTGTGATGTCTCGTCTCCGTGTGTGTGTGTGTGTGTGTGTGTGTGTACAACGAAGACAAGCACCGGCTGTATGGCCACCTGCGTCTCCGCAGCACCAAGCCATTGCTTGGTACGAAGCGGGGGGGGGGGGGGGGCAGGGAAGAATGTGTTGGTTTGGATGGTCTTTTTCTCCGTCTTCTGCCGTCTGTGTCGCGCCACGCGGCGCGTCCTTCTTTGTTGAACTGCTGCACAAGGCAGTCTCTGCTGCCTCTCTGCGTCGTGGTTCTCGACAAACGCATCTCCTGCTTACTCTTATCTACAACACGCTGTGCCGCCTGTGCGCGTCCGTGGGCAGAATTTGGAAAAGCCACGACGCGGTCCGGGGGAATTTTCGAGACACATAAGCACGCTTCTGCCTGCTTGGGTTGCAGCAGCTTTTTTGCTGTTGCTTGCGACTTTCGTCTTCTCCTGTTCGTCGAACACGCGCGCGGCTGCGCTTACGCGGTGCGCGTACGCGAAAACACTTGTAATAATGCTACTGCTGCTGCGGCAGCGCTTCTTCTTCGTCGTCTTTCTCTTCTTCCTCTTATTCATCGGCAGCAGCAGCAGGACAGCTTCGTGTCGTGGTATAAACAGATATACATGTATATATATACATATATACACACACATATGTACATATATATACATATTTATATGCGTGCAAGTGTGCAGTGTGTGCGCGTGTCTCGATGTTGCGCACGAGCGTCGATGGGGCGGACGAGTACGTCGTGTGTGTACGCATGTATCCTTACGAACGATTTTCGCCTCTGCCTTAAGCAGGGAAGGTTTTCTCTTCTTTTGAGAATCTTCGACGTCGAAGGTCCCAACAAGTGGGCACGCGCTCGTGCAGCAGCTTGCACGCGTACTGTTCTGCAGTTTCCAGCTGCGCGGACTACAAGCTAGAGCACTGCCTGTGCACAGAGGAACACAAATTCTCCCTCTGTGTGTGTATGTGTGTGACCGCATATTTACGCGTATTTGCACCGTGCTTGCCACATTCCATCAGAAGCAACGGCACCGCAGCAGCTGTGCGCGGCAAAGCCGTCTCCCTGACTGCAGAAATTGGGCACCGAGCAACAATAATGTGCAAAGTGCCACAGGGGCACCCGTACGCGCGGTAGCCGCCGCCGAAGGAAACTCAGGATCGCCGAGATGCCGAGCAACATGGTGACTTTGTCAATTAGTGTTCTTCACTATTCTACGTGGATCCTTGCTTAAACCAAAACGGCAGCAAAATGCAGTTTCTTTCTACCTACGTTGAACCATCCAGGTGAAGTCGGCCCTCGCTTACAGGTGGGATTGTGAGTAATTGTTTAAATTGGAAGTGCAGAATACTTGTCACCTGTGTCCCACAGCGGACACGATTGTTCAGTTGACCTATGTGCCACAGGGTGCGTCCATAAGTTTTGAGTACGTGTCGGCATGTAGGGAGGTGCACTTACAATAATGCATCATGCAGGAGAAAGAATGTCTTCCGTTTATTTAAACGCGAAGATGTCGTTCAATAAATTGTTCGTGTCAATCCTGTATGTATGTCGGTGCGTGCACAAAACGTATTAACAACAAGGTGTAGCCATTTTGATGTATAAGGGTTCGTGCTGCTGCTGCAGTATGAATCTTCCACAAGATCTGCATTGGTAATTTGGGTAGCCGGAAATGGTTTGTCCCACGCCGCACGACGATTCGTACAATGTGGAGCTTCCAACAGTTCTGCACTGGTAATTTACGTAGTTGGAAATGGTTTATCGTACTCTACACGGCCCGATTATCAAAGCTCAAGCGCAGCCCAGGAGTGGCTGCTTTTCTGCTGTAGCTCCTCTATGACCAAAAAAGCGGCATATGACTTCTATCTTTGCACCGTTTCCCTTGGTAAGATTGCTGGCATTTTCTTGCTATCGCTGGTGTTGTGTCAACTATCGCTACCAAGCGTACCACTCTGCACAGCATAGGGTAAGCACTCATCTTGCATTACAGTCTTTATGCGAACTGTATTATTAGCTTTGTTGCGGATGCTGTCACGTGCGCAATATGTGTGTAGATAGTTTCTGGATGCGTAGACTACGCTGTCGCTACTGCTGTCAATTACCTCTCTGTACGGAAGGGACCCTCCAACTAGTTTCCTTTTAAAAGTACCTAAGAAACTCAACGTTCACTTGCTCTCGGGTGAGGTTCCAGGCGTGTTATCGCTAACAGCAGGAGCCTTCGTGCCGGCTGCGCGCAGCGCCCGAATTGGACTTTCGGTAAACGTGGAGAGCAGCTGACGCGCTAGGGGCACTAGGGAAGTGAATTAATATAAAAGTATACGATGTGTATGTATATGTGTGTACAAGCGTGTATACGTAAAAACTGGAGAAAGAGTAATTCGAAATGCTGATGGCATATCGCCTCCCGTCACTGTGTTGCATGAGGCAGCCGTTACCAGTAATACTGCGGATACATTTTGATGACGCCTGCATCGTAGTTCCCGCCTTTAGTCCCTATATAACAAAGTAGATTCTACCCGCCTCATTCGATGTAATCAGACGTGCACATGTATGTGTGTGTGTTTATACAGATATACACGGAAGGCCATCCCACTTGTGAATTGCTTCAAACAAACAAAGCAGATACGAGCAGAAGCCTGCTTCAGAAGAGATATGAATGCTAGTGGGGAGCCACGTGTAATGCAACGCACGTAGTGTGTGCGGTTTCCCTGGGCATCCAGTGCACGATTGTGTTAAATGTGATGTAGTGTGCACGCACATGTTGCGAAATCTCCGAACACATTTTGGCCACACAAGACTGGATGGTCAACAGCTTAGTAAGGACGGTGGCTACAAATTGTTTAACTCCGCAGATTTATAGGTTTCTTCACAGTGTGTGCACGCTTGTCCCCTGCTGGCGATAGTCCACAATTCTACACGTGCATTAAGATTTTCTTTATCTCAGATATTCCCTTCATGGCTGAGGAGCTCGGCCGCGTTCTCGCAGCACTCACATCGTCTCTGCATTTGCACGTCGGTGTTCGACGTGCTCATGCGGAGCACCTCACATCGTGAAATGTTACTTCCGAGAACACGAACACGGGTCTGTGACGTTCGCAACGATGTCATGGATACGTCTATGTCAAGATTCGACGAAGGTACTCTGCTACGCAGCGGACACCAGGTCAGCGTCTTCTGGCGTACCAATTCTTTCAGGTTATAGTAGGATCAACAGTTTCTCGCGTGACCTTTATGGCCAGCGAAAGGCTCCGTGGAGATCCTGCAACCTCTGGTGTTTGATGAGCAGATAATGTCACGTTCTGGCCTTTCGAACGTTTGGCTGCAGTCTGTTGCTTCCTGCGGCTTGTCGTGTGAAGAGCAAAAGCGCGCAACTAGCGCGCCCCTCGACACCCTAGACTGCAGCCTGTTCATTTGTTTCTTCCACGTCTTGGTATTACTAGCGGAACCTTTCTGTACAGTCGTGCTTCATCGACTAGCATGTGTCTCATACCCCTATTTGTTGTCCTTTCGTGTGATCTGTCAGGCATTCTCACTTTGCACAGCGCTTTGTCTCAATTATGTTACACGTCGAAACGTACTGTGGTCGCGAATTTCTTCAGGTGACACAGGAGTCTGGCATGCGTTATCAGGCAGTCTTCCTTCTTTGCGATCTATTTACTAACTCATCATCCTGTGTCATCTACCAACATACGAGAGAGGAAATCCTGCAGCATTTCCTCTTCTGTTCACCGCCCGTCACTGTGACTCCATGAAATTTCTATCCAACAGTGGCGCCACACCACCCACTGCTCATCCTCCCGCTGCCGAGGTGATTGTCTCTTCGTTGGTAGCTATTTTATGCGGGCACCTGTGTGGCGTTATGCGTCTTCTTGTGCCCATATATCAGCCGCTATGACTTCCCCGACAGTAAACCGGCAGACACGTGCGTCTTCCAATCAGTCCGATCATGAGATATCAATCTTCATCTCATATTGGGAATACACGGGCGTGCAGCTATCTGCACAGTTGCTGGAGCGGGTGAGTGTGCTGCTTTGCTAGGAAATTGGATCCACGTGTGCAAGACTTCACCTCATTGTTAGTATTTTAGCGTCTCACTCTACTTGTTCCTCCAGTAGTGCGCTGGTGTTCTTGCAAAATATGTTGAACATGATTCATTGCACATCCGTCTGTATAATGTATATATATATATATATATGTATGTGCACGTATGAAGACATTGCTTCGACTATTCACATGTATCCAGATGTACTCCGTGAGCGTGTAAGTCTGTGTGCCGTTGTTTCCAGTTCGTTAATTTCGGAAGACGTACCGCGGAGAGCATCGGTCACAACAGTGGGTGCTCCTGCGAAATCTATGACTGAAAGAATTGCAGCAGAGCAACATAATCAGGTTGTGCTGGTACTACTTAAGACATTTTTCCTGCTGAATCCTGCGATGCTATAGCACTCGCATTGTTTGTAACCTTTGCCGCACCGGCAGAGACGAAAGCTCATAAAAATGTGAATTTGCTTCAGAACAAAAAACTGTTTCCTTTTGTTCGTCTGAAGTCGCACTGGGACGGACAACATACCCGCCGGATGTAGCTACAAAGGAGACGTTAGAGATAACGAGTTCACGCATCACCTTTCAGTGTGACCGCAATGCCCACAAGGGCTTCTTGCACGGTGACCACATCTCAACCCTTTCGCTTGTCAGGTGTACACGAATTCGCTTGTACACTCTGTGCTTTGCTCACGCCCAGTTTTCTGCCACTCTCGTATTGCGCACCTCCTGCGTATTCGACTGCGCGTCACGAGTGCATTACGCATACCATGTGTTACGCTTACAAACGAGCTTCTTCTATCAATGATAGAAACAAGCAGATCTACGAGGCCACCGACTTGTGCGTTAAAGTTTGGAGCTGCTGTTCTCTTCCGGAACAACGGATGGATACATTATATATGTATTCACGTATACGTGTACATAGGTGTTCCGTTCCAGGAAGGTCCCAGGTGGAAAACCACCTAATCTTTACGGAAGAGGTCCGAAGTCGCTTTTTCCCCCGCGCTTCGATACAAGTCGTACACCGGTGAGAGTGATATTTTTATCCACCGACTTACACATGTCGTAAACCGTCAGGCCTGCAATCGTCACAGCTGTAAGCGCTTCCATTTCCACTCCAGTTGCACTGTGTGTTTTAACTAGACTCCTAATGAGAACGTAGGGGCGACTGCGGACACGTGCCTTTTGGACTCCGGAAGTGGGCTTCGTAGAATTGTCGTCATCAGCCAGACTCCTTAGTGCATGTTCTTCCTCGGTAGCTGGTATTGTTTCGACGGTGACTGGCTCTGACTCGTTGAGAGTTAAGGATATTTCCACTGCCAAAAGGGGCAAATTGTGGCACAAGGGAATGAGTGAACTTGTTCGTTTGGCAGCCATGATCCCGGCGACTTTCGCAATTTCAAATATATCTCCCTTCGGCGACCGAAGAGCCACAGATCTGCAGGCAGGAACTGACACTACCTGCCTCGAAGAGGTTTCTGCGTTTGTCCCTACACCACGTACTGAACTTCCTTCCCCAGAAGACCGCTCCAAAGAAACATAGTTACTGTCAACTTTCCACCTGTCGCAAATTTCAGGAGAAACAAAAACTTTCGCTTCCGCTACAGCCGTGCGAAGGCCACTACGTTTCGTCGAAACGTCTACCATGCGCACAGATCCGGAGACATCATGTAAGTGAGAGAAGCCAGACGACGAATGGCACCTGTGTGCTTCTTCGTTACGCTGACTCATAAAAGGCCGCTTTAATCCGAAGTTAGCTGGGAACGGTAGGGTCAACCGATTATGCGTACGCGGCCGGTGCGACTGATGTGAGCAAGTGACTTGGGTCGCAGCGGAGGATTTCTGAGCCCCCACGGAACGCTCTTCCGGAACAGCAAGACGGGGGATTGCAGCACGGTGATTGCAGGCAATTTGTTCTACGATCCAGTTACGCGTGCTGGGAGGCACACGGGCGGAGAGGAATAATGTAAGCATTGTGTTAACTTCATGCGTTCAACACGGGTGATTCATTGTCAACTTGTATTTCAGCCGTTTTTGTGTGCTGATGTTCAGGGTGTCACTCTTACGTTCAACGCCCGCTCTCTTTGTTACTTTACATGGATGTATTTCTAGGTCAAGAAACGTTCTTAGTGGGTCCCTCAACCGCTGCATGTCTTGCACAGGTGCTGTGAGCTTTCGACTAACAACGTTCAGAGTTCGGCACTCATTAATGAGGGAATAAAAATTGTCAGCTCTCCTGTAGGCTGTGCAGTGTACCAGTACAAGCTTCTGTCTCATCAAGCAGTGCATGAATTAACACAGGGTATCGTTCTCACGGATGAGGAGAAGCTTAAACAACGGGCCGCCCTGAGGCGGCGCTTTATGTGGTTCGATTGTGATTTCTTCAGACGTGAGGTCTAAACGTATTGTTTTAAGTACCGGCAGTTTGGTCCATTTGCCTGAGTACGTAGAAAGCAGAGATCAACGAGGAGTAACAAGAGTTACAGGGTTGGTAATATCTCAAATGACGATGTGCAAAGAGTTGCTTGCGGGAGAGAGGGGCTTCTCATTTGAGTCAACAAATCGAAACGTGCGCGCCGACTATCAGCCGTATATAAACCCGAGTTGGCGCCAGCAGCGCCATGGAAAGGGGAGGGTCATGCGATGGGCCGCCCGCCTCGCATTACTGGTAAGTAAATGCAGGACCCATGATATGGCTATCTCTACACCATGGAAGTCATGTGCAGTTCTCGTACACGCTGTTTGCCGTGAAGGAAGAGGCAGCGAGAAACACTCTGAAATACACAGCCGTAAGGAGGTTTATGGTATGCGGCATTGGGGAATTATGCACAGGGAGGAACAAATGCACTTTCTGCGTGCTATTGTTTTTCAAAATATGCCTATATATGCCTTTGTTAGCACTGCAGCGTCACCACGGAGTTTCATTGATTCATGTGATGTCTTCGTCCGCTCCCCCTCCAGCAACTGGCTGCACGGCGTCTTCGAAGACACATCCAGCTACGGTATGAATTGAAACCGCGCTTGAAAACTTCCTGCCACTACTCATCTCCGTGGATTTATATACGGGCATGGTTTTTTGGGGACAACACGTCTTCATTCTTCCCGGTGGTGTTCATCTGCTGCGCTACAAACAACGCACGGAATCGTAATGCAGCGTCACGCACCGACTCCCCTATTTCGGCCTCTTATCTCTGAATGGTCGACTCCCTCAACCCTACTATGTAACAATCTGTCAAAGTTTTACCCTCGGCCCAAGGTTCTCATTCGGAAATACTATTTTTGGACAAGACGGGGTGTCTCGACGTCGCTGGAAAGGCCACGCGTACGACGCCGCTAATCCGCCGTCTCCAGAAATAGGGCTGGACATATTTCCACTTTTTTCTCAAGCATCTGTACAGTCACGATCACACGCCGTTTACGCGTGGACCTGTTACGCACTCGGTTACCGTCATAAAGTCAACTGATGCGCGCAAAGAGCGTTTAGGAGATACGCCTCGCCTGCGTTATTTTTTTAGGTGGTGGTCACAGTGCCTCACTTGTAATCTCCGTCCTCTATGCACTATTCATATTGAATTTCCGTGCCTAGTAGTAGTCAGCTGGAATCCTGCTGGAAAAACTTATTAGGCAGGACACGGGAACAAGATTATAACACTTCACGTGGTACTTGTTACGGTGTACTGTATCGTCTTGCCACCGACAATACCTCATTGCTTAGCACCGAAAGTCTTGTACTGGATCCTTTCACGTGTATACTTGTGCAACCTCAGAGCTTTGCCAAAGCAACGTACACTACTTCATCCATCCTTATATGTACACTATCCGCTTGGGAGTGCGGCTGCCGCTGCTTTTTCTTGTTATGTTTGACTGCTATGGCTGGATGTCCGGATGAGAGTAGAAGGGAGCGTGCTGTTTGCAGCCGTTTCTTCCAGTGTAATCTCACTGTGCGTCTAGTATCCCTGCACACAAAAGTAGTCGACCCAGACTCAGCATCTGCACGAGATTTCCCGATTTCCCTACCAGCGGTGCGTGACACGTCGGGAGATCTAATTCTCTTTTTTCGTACGTCCGTTTGCCACACAAGGTGGTACAACGTGCCCTGGCATTCCCCGTTCAAGTTGTCTGACGAAACACAACATTCATCACGCAGTGTAGGGCACGCACGCTTGTGCTTCCATAATTTGACGGCGAAACAGGTGAACTGCTACGACTTCCAGACTAAGCCTGGTAACACATTATAGATTCTGATTCACCGACATTCACCGTGTGCGTACTTGCCTGTATACCTTTTATAGAAATTAACACAAGGGAGCAATAACGTGGGAATGTACGCCTACATGTGCCTGAGGCGTGCGACAATATGACGCGACCTACCTAGAAATTTTACGGAGCAACTATTTTTTCTTATGGGGTCACTCCACAGCACAACTGTGCCACTACTACTCCCGAAGTATGTAAAAAACTGGTTTTCTCGCCTGCCTTCTGCTGCCAGCGTACGCCTACATGTGCCTGAGGCGTGTGACAGGATGACGCGACCTACCTAGAAATCTTACGTAGCAATTATTTTTTCTTATGGGGTCACTCCACAGCACAACTGTGCCACTACTACTCCCGAAGTATGTAAAAAGCTGGTTTTCTCGTCTGCCTTCTGCTGCCAGCGTTGCCTCGCATAAAACTTCATTCATCAGAGTCTAGTAATCCGTGTAATTCAAGTAGCTAATGCCACTCACGGTGGGGGTAATGAAAATGGTATCTGATTGAGAATTCCTCCTGAAGGCTGGACTTTCAAGACGCACTCTGACCTCCGCAGAGTAGTGGCGACAGTTCGACGCCCACTGGGCGGAGCACTGAAAACGGCGCAGCACCGCTAGATGTGTCTTGTAGGTTCTCTGACATCCTTTCGCATGTACATACTAGTAAGTGAATCTTCAGCAGAATCTGAACAGCTGAGTAGTATTTTACGTTACGCACGTCTGCAGATGAGGACACCGGGGGTCTTGAGCCACGTGGGTCAGGGTTTCCACGTTGAAGAGTTACACAAGTCAAACCTGTCACAGCGTTTACCAGCGCGAGATGCAGCAGTTGAAGGCACCGGACATACGGACGCATGCAAAAAAGGAAGAGTTGTACCAGCTTGCTTGCTGCATTTGGGGTGCCACACTATAATATGTGACTGCCTTGCTTGTGCGTTGCACGTTGAGCGCTACGGTGAAATAAGGGTTTTGCTCACCTGTCTTATGTGAAGAACATAGCGAAGGATGATTTTTTTTGCTTGGCCGCTGTAACTAAGAGATTACACCGAAAGCATTCCGCTCAGCTGATAGAGATAAGGGCACAGTAGTGGACCCGAGGAACCCGTGTCGTCCGAAGCTGTCGTCCGACCCTGTCGCCCCCCCATCTGCACATTACGTTGCCTGGCAAACAACTCTCCCCCGTTCTGCTTCTTTGTGTCACTATATGCATGTGTACATTTTCGACAGACGTGCCAGTAGTTTTCCGTTTACCTAAGGCTCCAAGGCTTCTGCTCAGGGCGACGCATAATCAAATACATAAAAGTTGCGAATGCAGCACTACTTCAGAGCCAGCAGCTTCTCGTGGTCACGTCATACTGCTTTCGAACGTCCTCACACGCATACATGGGCGGCACGCGTCATGTTCAGCAAGTGGAAGCACAACGCTCAAAGTAGGTCCGGGTAGACGTGATATAAACCATGTCAGCTAGTGATCACAAGTAGTTCTGTAGTGTGGTTGTTGCGGCGAAGGAATGTTTGTCTCGGGGAGCAGCAGGTTGGCTCAGGGTCTCCACGGCAGTGTGACCGCCAACTCTTGTCATGTTGTGAGGCCTTCTGGTATCTATACTGTCAGAAATCATTTGTGAGAGAGATGTCTCTTGAATTATGCTGAAGAGCTATAATGGGACGTGCAACACGGCTGCCGGCTGTATGCCAAAGAATATGGCATGCGCAATGGCATGAGTGAGGGAGGAACAGCTTGAAGCCGGCCAAGTGCTGAATCAAGGCGAATGAGGCTTGTTCGCACTAATGTTTGCGCTGTGACAGGTTTATACACTTCGTCTTCTTTCATATATATTCATGCAGGAGCTCGTTGATACAGAACTAAATAGTGATTCCTGCTTTTGTCCTACATTTTGAAAAGGTTCAAGCTTCTCAGTAACACGTTTTGATTGAAGGTGAGGCTGTCCTGAAGCCCCTTCGAAGTCTGTGCATTCTTTTTCTTAGGTTATGATGCAATGAAATCTCTATTGCCTCTTTGCTGGAGTCGGCTCCAGCTTTGCCACAGATGTTCCATTGCCATACGGCAGTATCTGGAGCCGCTCGCGTGCTGTTGCCCACCGCAAGCAACAACGCTTCTGAAGGCCTCGTACCTTGCATGTATCTAATTTTTGCAGTTGCCGTGAAAAAGGTAATCTTCCGTAAAGGAAGAACGGCGTCGCGCTGCCAGTGGCTCCCATTTATCAGTGGAACCAGTGGCTAGACTGTTCGTACTCGTACGCCGGCAACAGTTGCTCCACTCATGTACCAGCTGTTGCTGCCCCAGAAGAGTGTCCGCTGCTCCTCCTTCCTCTCGGGCTTCTGCAGCCTCGCTCCTTTCTCTCCTTGCGGACGTTGATGCCCGAGCGTCTGTCCCTGCTTTTTCACGCGGTGGCTGGAGCCAGTGATGTCCCTGCATTGTTTCGGTAGTACAAGAAGTTGACGCCTGCCGTCAGGCTTGACAGGAATAATTCTAAACAATTCTTTGTATCGCTTGAGTGTTCTACGAGAGGCTGACGTAGTACTTGTGATCTGTTTTTGAGGGCACTCCGTGTTTCTGAGACTTGTGAGAGCAACTAGAAGAACAACTTCGCACATTCCTCTAAGGTAGTACAGTAAATTTGTCCCACGGTGGATTCACGCAGGCATGTATGACTGGCAATATAGGCTTTTGCACGGGCGGCGCGGTTTTGGGTTCATTTCCATCCCAGCAGCGACGATCCTGAAATCGTGTAACAGCTTGGGCTGGGATTCCGTTGTTCAACGGTGTTCTCAATGATGTGTGGCTGCTCGGTAATGCCTGAGCGGTTTACTCGTAGACTGAGCAACGCCGGCGCTCCCTGCGGTTGAAGTTGCCTGGACTACGCTGCTTCGTGGGGGTGGTAATGGAAGAGAGTACCACGCAGTTGGTGCCAGAAGTACTACTACAAGTGTACCAGACAAAAGAGCCACCGAGCTGTTTCGGGTCGGTGCATTAGCGGATGGCGGCCTTGTCTATTCTTCCTGCCCGCGAACCACGCGGACGACCCATCAAACTGGGTGATGGAACCAGGCACAGGTGGAGAGGGGTGGTGTGGATAGATGCTGGCGCGATACGATGTCTACAGGAAGGCCATGCAGGACGAACGTAACCGTCAGGCTATCCAGTCGTACGTAGGTACGAGAGAGCATCAAAAAGTTTTTAAAATAAACAACTTTACCTGTAGAAACAGCAGGCAAATGCATATGGTGCCGTGCGGAAGAGCCAACCAGATTCGGTAGCGCGTGTCATGTCAGGTTTCCGTGTCTAGAAAGTCTTCCACCTGGTGTTGCCACACGGAGACAACTGTTGCGGGTGCGCAGATTACTTACGTTTTGCAGTGCTTTTAAAAAAATCACCTAACAGGACTGTGCGCCCCTTGGATCTCCCCCTCAAAACCGTGTAGTTTTCAATGCGTCGGCTCCCTCGTCATTGTGGCATTTCCGTCTCTCGAGCGACAGCAAAGTTACTGTGCCTTTGTGTAGGGGCGCAGTCGTGTGACACACCAGAGCCTCCCTACGCTGCAAGGTAAGAGGTAGCCACTCTACGTAAAAAAGCAGGGAGAAATGTAGGTAAGCCATGCCTTGAGGACGCTACAAGTAACACTGGAGTGCACTTTTACCATACATATCAGAGAAACTACGTCGCACCACGGGGTGGTCGGTGGCACTAGGCCAGGCACGGTATCCGCACTGGCGTGATGCAGATGAAATAAGGACAAGCAGAGAAGGATAACCACGTTCGGTCCCAAATTGCAAGCGGAGACATTTGAGTAGCACACGAGTAGAAGACTGTATCCTTTGATGCACTTTGGTGCGCGTGCGTAGCGCTTCGACGCTTCTTGTGCGCCGCGTCACCTTATACTGGCGCTCGGCACATGAGCTCGTTCCATTTCACGGCCTAGGGACTTGATGTGGGCGTCTCGCTTTTTAGATTACATGTCTCTCCACATGAATTCATTACTGGCTGTGCAGTTTCAATTTCTCGTCAGAACAACGTGGGCCTTTGCTGGTGTATGAAGACTGTAGCTTCATTCGCAAGATGAGGTGGTGTGAGAAATTGACATTCACCCTGCGTTGCTGGCAGGGGAGTCGCAAGAGTAGGACCTGCTGACACGTGTTTGAAGACCTGCTTGCTGATAGTGGATCATTCCGTAGCCGCAGGAGGTCCCACCAGTTTTAATGTAGCTAGGTACGTCTACATATATCCGTGTCTTCCTGCGTACGACAGTACATATATATATATATATATGTATAAATATCCCTATAGCCATACGCATATATGGACCCGCTCTACTCAAGGTATAAGTGAATATATAGTTGTGTACAGACCCACGCATATGTATATATATAGATAGACAGAGAGAGGGAGAAACAGAGAATAAACCTACTGAGTGCGTGCGTGCTTATGCTACCACTCAAAGGCTCTGTTGGGCTGGTGAAGCTGGAGCTGACGTGGTTCGGTCCTCAAGTACTCTACGTTTTGAGAGGTTAGCGTGACGGATAGATTGTAAACAAACATTACACAGATCTCCCAGAGTTGCAACTTGTGTGTTCCAACGAGTGTGACAACGAAGCTGCGCACGCTCCTAAAAAGTGGCATGCCGCGATAAGCTTTCAGTGTGATCATTAATGACGTTGCTGCGCTTATGCGGTCGTCGGATAAATTGACACCGCGTTCTGTCTCATGGGTTTTTGGGAACTGCAGGCGACGCGCAAATGCACCACGAGGAAAATCGGAGCCGTCCAGGTAAAATTAGGAGTGATCGCTGCGCAGTCGTGTCAAGCCAAAATGGTGTACAGTGCCTAACGCAGGGGCGAATAAGTGTGCTGCTGCAAAAACAAAAACAGGTTCCTAACACGGTGATTCGACTAGTGAAGCGGGTGATATGCAAGTTACCCGAGAACGCCAGAAGCTACGTATCCGAATATGTTCCTGAACACACGGTTGCCCTGTTTGTACAAGCAGTTCGCGATACAGCCTCCTGCACTTTCGCGTGAATGTTTGCCAGCCGCAAGCAATACCTCTGTACATACTTAGGGATATAAACAAATGTGTGTGTACGTTGGGTGGGTTCAAGTCGGTGTCCTTCCGCAGCGTCAAGTGGACTGCAGCCTGCAATTTGCCATGCATTCGAAAGTCTGCTACCTGATGCCACGCACGTGTGTACTACTGTTTTCTATAATGGCACGCACCCATCCACCCGCTGAGCGTTGTGGGGTTTACAGACGACGTTGCCTTTCTTTGGGCACCCGGTTTCGCCAGAGCAGCCACGAAACTACAGTGGAATTGCAGACGAAGTAGAGTTATAATGGCCATTGTGAACATGTGCGGACGCGGGTGTGCGTATACTTGCTTGGATATCGGTTCGTACCGAATCCACACAGAGCCACGCCACGGAGCGCCCAAGGCAGCGGGTAGCCTTACGGTAATTAGACATTCCAACTGTGACGTGTGGAAGCCGGTTAAGACGGACTACGCGGGTTAGCGGCAGGGAGTGTCCGCACAGGGTAAGCCCGGAGATATACACGCATCCTCTGCGGCAATTTCTTTGCGTGAGAGGATGGAGACTGTGTACTCTTTTCTGTCTCCTTGGTGTTCAGAATCTGCAGGAAAGGAATAGAACGGACCTGGCCGTAGAAGCTGAAGTAAGGGACTACCCAGCCCAGTGTCAAGGCGCGTAAATGATGTCCAGTAATTGCAGGATGTACGTGTGAAGTCGCAGAATCAGATTTGTGGTTTAATACCGCCGTGGCTGGAACAAATCCCGGCATGACGTAAATTGAGTACGTTGGAAGCACCTATCCAACGGAACACGTTAATATACAGTTCTGTGCACACGTGAGTACTGAATCCTTCGCACAATATTTCAATCAGTTCTACGTGTCATTCTTCTGCTGTCCACGACTGCGAAGCTCCACAAACCGTGACACACGAACATTCGAAAATATATGGATAGCGGCTCCGCGCTACCGTCCTTCACTTCGTCGCCGCGTGGTTTAGTGCCAGAACGACTGCCGTTCGTCAGCACATGGAGTCTGTCTTCCACATTCCCCACAGGTGAACGGTATAGAGGCAACTGCGGTTACAGAGAAACTGACGTGACAGCCGACAAAGAGCCGACTTTCACTTGGATGCGTAAGAGGTGGACTCGTGTTGAGCGCGCCGTGTGTGCCGTGCAGTCGGCCGCGTGCGTGCCCGCGGCAGCACGGGTATCCCCTGAACAATTTTGAAGACGTGCATAAACACTAAGTCTACTCACGAGAAAGGTGAAGTTTCCTAACTGTGAAGCTGATTTATCAATATCTGAGACACGCAGGCTGTATACTGAGCGTAGCGGAGGTACAAATTTCCGGTTGCACGGCAAAGTGATACTGTGGCGGGTTACACTCACAGTTGTGGCCGAATTTCCACGTGGTCATGATTAAGCTTCGTAACGCACTAGATTACTTCTTCGTACCCTTTACGGAACAGATAGAGGCGTACGAATTACAGGATATCGCGCTTGACAATCGCCCTCACTCATTCAAGGGTCTCCGGTCGTGCATGCGACCGCTGCGCCCTCACAGCCGGTTGCTTGCACAGCCGTTGTCGCATCGCCGTATGCAGTGCCGTGTGTGCCTTGTGTCGGTGCTGAAGACTCCCCGTGCCCCCGAAGGCTCAACAGAAACTAAGAAAGCAACCCATGCCAGGTTCTATATATTTGTTTGATGTCTTGTCGCAGTAACACACACCAAACATAAGCATCACGGACTGCCGCGACTTCTGTGCCTCCGTAGGAGGTACGGTAGTTGCGGCGGGTTTCATTGTTGGAAATGTGAATCGCTATTGTGGTGTCCACCGCATACAAGACTAACTCCCTTACTTCCCAGTCGATTAGGTGTTGCTGCTGATGGGTCTGTCTGCGAGAAGTGTCGCTGCCCGCACCCTGACGCTTCAAAACAACACGGAAAGCAGCGCCTTACTTGGTGTCTTCTTCACTTCTTCCTAGCAGATGTGTCTCATCACTCTTGGGTCCCACCACCTCGGCTAGATATCTCGCGCTGGCTTCCGCAGGTGTAAGTACACATGAAGGGGAATCGCTCGGTGGAGGTCCATTCTCTTTTTCAGTGAGCGGGAATTTTTTCTTCTTTGGTCCTATAAACAGGTCCTGCAGAGGTGTCTCCCGAGGAAATGAGACATTGTCTTCGCGTAGCGCTTGCTGAGCGTGTGCGAGTGTAGAGTGGCTTATTATTGCGGCGGAGTACCTCCTGACTGCGGATTCTTCGCAGTCTCAGCAGCTGGTAACAGTTCAGGCTGCTGTGTGCACGGAGTTATTTTTTCTCCTGACCCGCCCACCGTGTGTGACGACTCACCTTGGTACGCAGTGAGTTTACGTGGTACCGTGAGAGTAGATCGTTCTCGTCCATCCTCGTTCTCCGCGGGCGAAGATGTTGCTCGGCTACTGTGCATGCGTCTGGCTTCGTGCTCATCCTGAGCAAATGAGTTCAAAGCATAATGGCCTCTCTTTGAATTCTTGCGCCCCTACAGCAGACGTACAAGTCCCTCGAAGCGAACAGTTAGTTGACGGTCCGTTGTCGCTTCTGTTCTACTGATTCGAAACAACCAATGTGTGAGCACGCATGGTTGCAAAGTCACCGTAACCACTAAGGAAGTGCAGTGTTTCTATTCGCTGTTGACGGCAGGCACAGCTTGCTCAGTGCGTGAGCGTATATACTAGGTCTTGTGTGTGTGTCCACATTGTCATTGAGTGCGGGGTTGTCGCTTTCTCCGCTGTCGCACGCAGTCGGGGCAACCATGTGTGGTGTATATCATCTTCACGCTGACCACCCCATCAAGTGTATACCGACTAATGGTGGGACGGAGTAGTTCAGCACGTTAATGTGACCCTGGCGCATGTGGCCCTTCCGTTTTCCGAGCGAGCAACTTGTTCGGTCGATATTTAGACAACTGACCTTCTCAGTCTGCACGTTTGTCCTGGCGGTTGTCTTCCGCTGTTTACGATGTGTTGATCTAAGGTACTCGCCGCCAATTTCGGCACGTAGAACGGATGTTAGTGGTGCGCGCCACATTTCCCCCTGCAGCCGTATTTCAAATACAACCGAAGGCCGGTAGTAAACATCAGGTTACCAGTCAAGCTGTAATAGTAAAGCTCTCTCATGGCGTCGCTGAACAACGAATCACCACAAGTGAACAGGGGAAGGCTCACTTCCCCGAATGCTAGGCTAAACTATGGCACCCCCAGGAGAGGAAGAAGCGCCTCTAAGTCGCAGAAGAAGAAAAGTGTGTTATGTAGCCCTCGAGAAGACGCTGTCGGATACCGCAGTTTGGACGAGGACGGGACTGAAAGGAAGGCCGAGGGAGGCGGTCCTGACGAGGCATTTCTTCGTCCCAGCAGTCCGCCCCCTTCGACGTGTCGCTCCCGCGGTCGAAGCAATTCTTCCGAGCTTGCTTCTATTTCCAGCACAAGAACCCAACTACTAGAAACGCCGATAACGGGATCTGCGCAAGAGCGTGTCCCTTGCAACAGAGACGGGCAGCCCTCGGATAGAGGCGCCAGTCTTTACCAGAAAGACGCGACCGGCGAAATCCCGCCGTACATTCCCCCAGAAGCCGTTTTTCCCATACCCCCGGTCGCTTCTTCAAGCTTTACAGGCCGGCTGGTATATTTACTGAGCAGTCTTAAAGAGCTGGTATCTGATAGGTGTGCGTGCTCGGGATTCATTCGAAAGAAGAAGGAACGCCTGCCGCTAGAAAGGAAGAAGACGGGATCATCGACTGTGAAGGTAGACTTAACAGAAGCCGGAAGAGAGCGACCTTTGGTCGAAGACTGTGTAAGAGGCCTCGGATGGGAAACGTGGGTTTCTTTTTTCAGAGGAGGTACGGAATCGAGGAAAAACCGCCCTACGTTGTGTACAGAGACACGCACATTACCTTGATTGAAACGTGATTCACAACTTCATATTTCGAACCTGTTTCTCTCTTTTCTTCCAGTCATTCCTCACACTTCTTCTTGGTTCCTGCTACATCTCAACTCCCAAAAGTATGCGTACAGGTACGTCTGTGTGCACCGCGGTGTGTGTACTTCGGGCGGATTGCCCTGCGAGGTGGCATTCGTTCATCATCGCTTTTTCAGGTGTTTGTTGCTTCCTGCTTTTGAACAGGGCTGACGCCAATTCTACCGTTGAGAGGAAGGGCGGCGGCAGGGTTTTTTGAATACACATCACCTAGCAGCAGTTGGTGCTGCGCTGCTCTGAGGGAGGGCAGGGTGAAAACTATGGCTGCAGTGACAAGCACATTCAAATGCGCATAGATAGGAGTCACGTCGTCGGCTGCAGTCGCGAAGGGTTCAATTACTCTGTCGTTACTTCCTCTCTGCATCATTATCGAAAAAGCCGTATTTCGACAGATCGTGTCTTTCCCCGTTGTGTCGTTGCGTGTACCTGCACCCCTCCGGTGATAACGTGCCCGTACATGATATATATATATATATAGACACATGTATACATTAAGATCTAATTCTACAGCGCGTCTCGTGTACAGGTGCACTGGTTGATTGACCGTCTGTGCTGTTTCCCTTTTTTTCGTAGGAATTAGAGAAAAATAAGGTAGTTTCCGCGGGACTGTGTGTGTCGTGTGTCTTTTGCACATTTACTGTGATATTCCTTCTCTGCCGTGCTACATCAGGAGTGTCAACAAATCAAAGGCAGGCGACGCATCCCGTGCTCACGTATGTTCTTGGGCTCGTACACGCGGTTTTTCACGCGCTTCACAAGATTATGTGTAGTCACGTTTTTCTGTCTTTGCCCGCGTCTTGCATTTTCCTTGGTGTGCGTATGTTCTGCGTTGCAGGCGACATCCGCTGGCTGGGCAATGCAGTCGCTGACTACGAACACGAGATGCACGTTGCCTCGTCACTAGTACTTAATCGCTTTCCTGGGTTCCACGAGCTGACGAAGAAGCGGAGTTTTGCACGTGTTCTTTCTGCGATGCAGGAACTGCAACCTGACGAATTTTCTTTTTTCCCACTTACCTGGGTGCTCCCGGAAGATCGAGCCGCGCTTGAAGTTGTGCTCAGGACCCAACCAAAAACCCCGAGGACTTCTCCTCCGTTTCCTCCGCCCCCTCTCATTTTGCCGCAGCCTCCGATGGGAGGGCCGAATCGTCACTTCTTGGCGGCCGAAAAAATTGCGCAAAAAGAACTCAGCAAACCCCAGCCGTGGCCGTCGTTTTACCACGTCGCAAGTGGCAGCCTGGACCCGAGGACGAAGCCGTCTATGTGCGGGTTCCATAGATCTGCGACGAAAGTAATGCAGGTAAGGGAGCCACACGGACAGGAAGGAGGATGCATACAAGAGGACTTCAAGAGACAGAAAGAAAAAGTTGCAGGAGAGACCGCGAGGCCCCGACGAGGAGGAGGAGCGTTTCTGGCCGGACTTCGACAGACTGAGGAAAGAAGAGGTGAACCGATTCTGAGACAGGTACGCACTGACACGGGATTCCTGGGGAGACTGCGAGTTCAAAGACCAACGACAGAAGAAAGGGGAAATAATGTTTCAGAGGGACGTGGGACAGGGGGAACGTCCGCGACTCCCAGGAGCGGGAGACTCGTCCTGAGAAGAAACGACGAAGAAAGGCAACGCGTCTCCGCCCAGCCCAACAACGAAGACAGAGAAGCGGGTGGAGCTGGGAGAGCAACTTCATCGCGTCCGCCTTTCGCCTCAACACAGCCCGTTTCTGCTCCGACGTTGCTGCCAGCGCAAACGTCTCCGGGAGTGCTTCCCTTTTTCAAGCGAAGTCTTTTTGGCTCATTGCTACCGCTGAGAACAGACCACCTATTTCCTCGTTTCCCAAGGACCGTCAAACCGCCAGACATCCTTGACCTCCCCGGGCGAGAGCTTCCCATGCGCGAGCTTCCCGGGCGAGAGCCCGTCTCGAGAGCACGCCCTTCTCCGCTCCTCACTCTTTTCCCGCTTCCGACGTGGTCCCCGGTGTACACAAGCCGTCGAAGCGGCGACGACGATGAAGAGGGAGAAGACGGGCCCGAAGACAGGAGAGATGTTTTCATTATGAAGCCCGACTGCGGCGCCCAAGGCATGGGCGTGCGTCTGCTTTGCAGCGGCGACAGCGTCCCGAAGGATATTCTTGACGGCAAAGATGGCTACGTTGTTCAGCAGTACATCGCAAACCCGTATTTGCTGGACGGCAAAAAATTCGACTTCCGCATCTACGTGCTGGTCTTGAATGTTGTCCCCCAGCCGCAGGTATTGGTGGCGCACCACCGCTGAGCTTCTTCTCGAAGCGAGAAACAGACGCACATAAAGAGAGAAAGAGTGACAGAGACAGAGACAGAAAGAAAAAGGGACACCTCCTCGAGGCTAGTCTCATTCGGGAGTGGTCAATCGGTGTGTGCTAAAGCAGGGACCCTTGTTTTTCGTCTGATGCCAGGCCTTCTCGAATTCTTGTGAAACGTCCGTTTTTGCGCGGGAGAGAATACTAACACCAGCGGCACACAAAAGCGGGCGAAGAGGGGGCAGCGGCACGGAGACACGTTGTTGTTGTCAGCTGGGGGTTGTTCCGCACGCATGACGTTGTTCTACGCATAGCAATTGCAAGTCGTTTTGATCTACAAAGAATCTAGACATAAATATATGTCAATACTGCACACACGCGAGTGTGATGTGTAGAAGTGGACACGTACGGAGAAAGAGTTGGAGGGAGAGAGAGAGAAAGCGATGAAACATTCATAGAATTCGTATGTAGGGGAGGAGTCTGCACACACATATCTATCCACACGTATATGCATATATGTATGTCAAAGTTGTGTATCTGCGTACATGCATAGATCTATATCCGCACATATGGGGTGATTTTTACGCGGTCACGTGTCATCACGCTATCATAGGAACTCTTTCTGCCTTCCCTACATATACGCGTATATGTGTCAATGGATAGGTACATGTGTGTGTCTGTGCGCGTTTGCATATGGGCATGTGCGTGTACATACAGGTGTGCGTACATGTGTTTTAGAAGTGGATCTTGTCGCAGTCCTTCAGCTCATGCCTGCGCAGGAGAGACTGGCTGGCCCTTCGCGATTTGTCTGCGCACCTGTGATTCCCTGTGTATTCGTCGGGGTGTTTGTCCACATCTGAGTTTTTTGTCCTTTCGTCGCAAGTCGTCCCTGCACGTGTTCTTCTGCCGTGTATTTGTGCGCGGGGATCGTCTGCGCAAAACGAGAGTGGCCGCTGTTTGTAGAAGCACCTTGCAGGTCTTTCGCTCGACTGCCTGTTCAAAGGCTTCCTCGAAAAGTCAAAGAATATAGTCGACACCGCGCACTTTTCTTTCCACTGTCTGCACTGCACGCATACATGCCTCATTTGGGCTCGCACGGCAATCTCACCTTGGGCAGGCTTTTCTTTCTTGTGCCAAAGAAAAAAGATTTCACGCCTCTTTGGCTTCCCGTCAGAACAAATTTACCGTCCCGTCCATAGTTGTTGGCGCGTGTGCGTATAGTCCTGCGTCTTCGTGGATTCGCATGGATAGGCGTGTATGGGTTTGTACGTAGAGGTCCACGTAGACACGCACGCAGCCACGTGTACACGTCTGCGGATATCTGATGAACCGTCAACTGACGAAGTGGACGGAGAAGTGGCTGGTAACGAAGCTGCAGCGGGGAGTGCAGCAGCAACGGGAGCAGGTGAGGCAGCGGTGGTATCCGCAGCAGCCGCAGGAGGAGGACGAGGAGCCGAGACAGCAGCGGCACGGGGAAGGGTCAACGGGAACACAGCGGCTCAGCCGAGTCAGTGATGCGAGGACGTAGTCGGAGTCCTTCATGCCTCCCTGTCAAATCTTCGCTGTCTCTCCTTACTACATTCTGATCTCTGGGCCCAGGTCGACATGTCTACAAATTTGGATATGTGTGTGTGTGTGTGTGTGTGTGTGCGTGTGTCTGCGTAGAAGTTTCCTCGGGTGCGGTACACATGTATCGGCCGCCTCTGCGACGTTGCCGGCTCGCAAAGCGGCACAAACCTACGCTGACAGATGTGTTTTCTCTATAGCAATTCACACAAACATTTATACATTTTTAGTGTATATCTATCTCTTACGCAGTTCACACACACACACACTTACACAGATACACACGGCCATAGACCTGTGTGTCTATGTGTACGCATGGAGCAACTTGCAACGGGTGGCGCCTTCGTGCGAGGTTGTGGGGATGTGTTTCTCGTCGTCTGCCACCTGCTGCCTGCTGGCGTGGTCGTTTCGCTGATGCTGTGGCTCTTACCGCCGGTTTTGCTTCGGGTGCTGCTGCTGCCTGCTGCTTGTTCTGGCCGGTGACGGCGTTCTCGTCAGGTGTTTATCTCTCGACGCGGACTTGTGCGTTTTTGCACCGAGGACTACGAACGCCCGAATGAAGGAAATTTAGATAACGCCTTCATGCACCTGACCAACTACGCCATAAACAAGGAACACAGATTGTTCAGGCGCTCCGACAACGTGCATGCGCGTGACAGCAGCAAGCGGCTGCTGGAGGACGTCTTTGAAGAGTTGCTTAAAAATGGTCGGCTGCCTGCACAGAAGAGGCCCACCGCGCATTTCCGAATGAAGAAATTCTGGCTGATACAGATACATACATGTAGACTTATGCATGTCTGTATATTTCTGTGTGAGCGGCACGATAAAAGTGAAGATGTGGAAACGACTACGCGTCTCTCAAGCGGGTCGTCAGGAAATTCCTCAACAACCGTTTTCGTATATTCCTCTGGCTCTCGTCGTCTCCTACACATTTATCTTCACGTACGTCTGTCTTCGTGTTTCTGTTGCTAGGCATTTGCGAGTGTTTGTACATACAAGGCGAGTACGCGCGCTTATAAGCAGATCTACACTCCCTCCATAGTACAGCAGACACAGCGCCTAAGTCCGCGAGTGCGTACAGCAGTACGTGTGTGCATACACCACCAGTTGTGTGTCGTGTTGTGTGTATGCGGATTTTCTGTCTGCGTCGCTTTCTACATACCCTTTCCACGTCTCCGGTATCAGACAGATACCGACGCATGTACACATGCAGCGGCTGCGGTGCAGACGAGGTGCTGGCTGTGACTGCAGGCGTTGACGTAGGAAACGTCTGGCGACAGGTGGTGGCAATAGTCGAGAGGACCATGACAGCGCTGACGCCGCTTCTTTGCCTGAGATACCGCAGCATCTACAACAGAGAAACGTGTCGCTGCTTTCAAATCATAGGCTTCGACATCCTTCTTGACAAGCAGTGCAAGGCCTGGCTACTCGAGGTTAACGCGAATCCTTCACTGCGGTCAGGTATATGATGTACACGTCACAGGGAGGGAGGAACGGCGGAGAGGGGGGGGAGCGTCGACGTGGCGCCATCACGCCAAGAGAAACCGACCGGACTGTTGACATGTCTCTATGCATATTTTTGAGAATGCGTCTTTCTCTGGACGTGTCCCTTCATGTTCTTCCGCGTTCTGCCTGCGTGTATGTTTGCATGCCTGTATACATACAGATACACATCTCTGTGTGTGCGTGTCTTTGTGTATATATATGTGTGTGGATGTGTATGTAATCGTGTATTCATGTGAATGTGTATATCTGTATAATGCGTGTGTGTGTGTGTATTTATATATATATATGTATATGTGTGTATACGTATGTGCGTATATATATATATATATATATATTAGTATGTGTATCTGGTGTGTGTATGTCTTTGTGTATGTATATGTGGGTGGATGTGTATGTAACCGTGTATTCATGTGAATGTGTATATCTGTGTAATGTGTGTGTGTGTATTTATATATATATGTATATGTGTGTATACATATGTGTATATATATATATATTAGTATGTGTATCTGGTGTGTGTATGTCTTTGTGTATGTGTGTGTGTGTGTGGACGTGTATCTGCACGTGTATTCACCTCTATGTGTATACTTGTGTAGTGTGTGTGTGTGTGTGTGTGTGTGTGTGTGTGTGCGTGTGTATACATATATGTATATGTATGTGTATATATGTGTGTATGTGTATACGTCTGTGTGTATGTACATGTCTCTTACAGTGCCATATCCTTCACATGTGCCTGTTCAGAGCCTGCTTTTGTGAATATTTGTCGGACACCGTCTCAACACGAGTAGTCATCGGCATCTTTTTTCGGTTCTCTTCCTCGTTCCCTACAAATGTCTCTATATGTTGACGTAGGTGAGGAAGAGTCGCTACAGCACATGTGGATAATTGCTGGTGGAGACTTTGCGAACTACTCTCAAAGTCGAGTGTGGGCGCATGAAGAACAGAGCAAAACAGGCTATCCTTTCACGTATACCTGCTCATAAACTCGTACACCCCACGTTTATACGGAGGTGCACACACACATATACCTACACGTGAAACTCCACGTAGACGTACATATATGTATGTGTACATATTTACGCATGTGTAGTGATGTGTTTGGAACTCGGTACGTGGCAGGACAACATTTTTGCGCCTGTGGATTTGCCCTTTTTCGTCTGTCTGTATGTATCGCAATGTTTGAATATTTGTGTATACACGTATGCGTATGTGAATGGCCGGTAATACATATCAGTGTGGGCTTGAGGATGCTTACACGTATTTGTATAGATGCCTAGTTACACAGGAAGCCCCACGCGCGCACGTCTACTACACTGTAGAGAGAAAAACTTGAACACGTGCGAATGGGTGCACACGCGAACCACCGCGGAGCCCGCATATGCCACCTTGAAATTGCAAGTGTCTGCGCATGCATGTCTATATCCTTCTGTACATGTACGGTGCTTCGGCCTCTGTAACTGCGCGCGCGTGGGTACGTACGACCTTCCGTTCCTTCGTACCGGGTCGGTGGCGGACAGGGCAAATATGACGTGAAGAACTGCCTGTTTACGCAGTGTTGGGATCCTACAGTCCCGGATTACTCAACCGTATACATATATACGTGTGTACATATATTTGCAGGTTGGTTACTTACACATATATATAAAAGTACACCTACGTGGAACAGCCGCCTGTGAACATCCGCAGTGGGCGAATTCTACAACCTGGCATTATACAGTCGCTCACATACATATATAGACATATCTATATGTACTCTTGTACGTATATTTGAAGGTAGCTTACTTGTACATATATATATATATGAGTGCAGCTACGTGGAGAGAGGCGTGTGCACGCGTGCCCCGATCTCCGGCTTCAAATGAATGTGCGTATTTGTTAAGCGGCGGAAGTGACGTACGTGTGGGGACGGGTATGTAATGACCGCCGAACCTGCCTGCTGCTCGCTTTCTCCTTGAAGCAGAAATTCGTGAGCACGCCGCCAGTCTGGATGCAGCGAAGCAGCGTGGAGTAACACATATGCGACGACGCTAGAAACAGTTGACCACCCCGTCGTCTTTCTCTCTCTCTGTCTCTCTCTATATGTACATGTGCTGCTGCTGTTTATACGGACGTGAATTATCTGGAAGCGTTGTTCTGTACAGAGCTAGCACAATACACGTATATATACGTGTACAGAAAGAGAGATGGCCGCCGCGTCCGCCGCGTCCGTACGTAACGAAGGTGCAAAGTATATTTGTAGGTCTACGTATATCAGTCACTCGTTATGAAAAGGCCCGCGTTTACGCGCATGTGTGGTAGAAATCATCTCGGACGTGGACCGTGCATGCGGGAGAAGCCCCGTGGAGTCTATCCCCCGTAATGGTAGGGCGCACAGATTTTTCAGTACAAGAACGTACGCCTGCAGAGGTGTATGTTGAAGGTTTGCAGTATTTGAATTCTATCTGTAAATGAACCAGCTAGACGACTCGGATGTCTTTGTACGCCGAAATCTGTCTATTCGTCTATCTGTTTATCCTTACGCATATCCAGCGCATCGGTAGCTACAAACCTGTATACGTAAAATGTAGACTCTGCAGGCTGGAGTCCACGTTTCTGACCTGTTCACCTTTTTGTTCTCAATTTATCTCTCTCTATCGCCCTGTGAATCTCTATGTCGAATGCGTGTGCGTACCTGTGTTTACATGGGCGCAGTCATATATGTGTGTGGTGCACACTGGTATGTACGAGTCATCCTGACGTGCGGGTCTGGGCGGACGGGTGGTGCTGCAGACTACGACAACATCGAAACTTGCAGCGGGTCATGGGGAACTAGCGAAAGTCAGCTGGATAGACACATAAAGGAGCCCCTGGTCCGCGAGGCGCTGATCCTCGTTTACTTTTCCGCCGTGGGCCCGCGCATGGCGCTAAACAAGAACAGTGGCTGCCAGTGCAGGAAGGCACTGTACAGCAGCATGCGGCAGCACGCCGAGCACACCAGAGAGAAAGAGAAAAAGAGACTGCATCTCCGCAGGATCTCGTTTTCACCGACGGATCTGTCGCGCTCCCACCGACGAAGACGCAACTCGCCAGTGTACGTGTCTCTGCACTGGCGTCGGCTGGTGCAACGACCGCCAGCGGCGCTTGCGGCGGACGCACTGCGCGGGCATGGCGATGGTAGCGACGGGGTCTACCGTCGCAGTTTCTCCCAGGGAGAGCAAGGCATCTTCTGCAGCAGCGCCATCAACTGGGAGAAGAAGCGTCAACCTGTTAAAAGACGCTTGGCGGAACGACGACCGAAGCCTGTCGCGGCTGCGGCGGCGCGCCCGGTGACCCGTGCTGCGGCCGCTCCTACTCTGTTCCCCGCTTCTCAGAGACCCGTGGGGTTCCCCCCTCCGACGTCTGTGGCGCCTTCGTATTCGATACGCGTGGCCGTTTCTCCTGCTGTTGCTGCTGCTTCCGACTGCGACACCCTGCGGCAAGCTATCTTGACGCCGACTGCGTCTGCGGGGCCGCCGCTGCACGCGTTCGAAGACGTCCCCACCACCGCCGATCTTCCCCCCACCCAGCAAGGTGAGACACCGTCGGCCGCAAGGGTGTGGCCCCGCCGACGCGAGAAGAAAAATCGCATGGCTTACCATCCCTCTCTTCGAATGTCTGTGACTGTCTGCAGCGCTCCTGCGGTCGCTCACGCATCCTCACAAGAACAGCAGCAGCAGCAGGTAGCACCACCAGGAAGCTGGATTGACACTGCCGCCACAGCGCCTCGCGGCACCAGACAGGAGAGCAGAAGGCTGTCGCAGAAAAGCGGCAGAAAAGCGGAAAGTGCGGGACTGGTGTTCGCCCGCAGGCAGTAGTCCATGTAACAGGCTCTGCGTATGTTTGTTCTCTCCGTTGCATGCAGAGGCAAGGCACTTCTTGGCTTCTCCGTACCCCACGGTTTCCACAGCCGCTCCCGGGGATTCCGCCCCTCGCGGGAGACGAAGGGCTACCTCGGCTGCGCGCCAAGCCGCCGTGCAAGAGCGACGCGCAGGAAATGAACAGGACAATACGCAAGAACTGCAAAGCGGAAGGAAGAAGCTGCAGAAGCGGCAGCAGCAGGCAGCCCGACGGACACGGGCGCAGCGCAACGAAAAGAAAACTCCCAAGCGTCCGCTGGCTGATTCAGTTCCCAGAGCAAGCCCTGCGCGTCGCGCTGCCACCGGCGAGACGCTGCTGCCCCTCGGGAGTAGTATACGCAGCCCGGCGACGACAACAGCTACCATAGGAGCCAGGGGACACACACCGGTGGCTGCTGCGCCTTGTGTCTCATCACAAGCTTCTGCAGCACGCAGGTCGTCTGGGTACGAGACTCCTGTATCACCCATCGGTAGCGGTTATACGACGAAGAGGTGCAGATCCTATTTTAACAGCCAGATTCACTCTCCTACTCCGAATATCTCCGAGTTTCTCACCTGTTTTGGCCCCGTCGTTGTCGCCTCTCCTGCAGAAAATTATGTCACCGGCGCTCTCGGTGGCGCGCCTCCTGTCGGCGGTGGTGCTCAAGGACTTGGTGCTCTTGTAGACTGGGCTGCCGGGGATTCGGGCGCTGGAGGAGCTGCTGGTGCAGCCGTAGGTGGTGCTGGGCGTGCTACAGGAGCGGCGGCGCCTGCTGCAGCTACTTGCATTTTTGACCTTGCTGCTGTGGGTCGGGTAGAATCCAGCTCGGAGGTACAAAGGCGAGGTGCAGCGGCCCCGCGCCAGCAGCAGGCTGCCGTCTTTCGTCCGCCTTCTGCCGGGGACATCCGCGAAGGTGGCGGCGACGCGGCGCTCCTTCCTTGCAAACGAAGAGCAGCTTCGATGTGCGCATCTGAAGGCAAATCAGGTATGCCCCCTCTCCCTTGGAGCAGCAACGGTGGAGGTTCCCCAAGGAGCAACTGCACCCAGAAGACAGAAGTTTTAGTTCACAGCTTGCCTAACAGTAGAGCAGAAAGTCCTCGCAGCTGGATCAATAAAAGCGCGTCTCTACAACCTAGCGCAGCCGACAACAGAGCTGAAAGGCGGCGCACTGTCTCACAACCGCAAAGATCAAGAGACCCTTCCACGTCTGTCAAGCGTAAGAGCAGAGCACCTTTGCGAGGCAGAGGAAGATCGTGCAGCAGCCGTCGGATTCGTGGCACCGAGACGCAGAAAAGTGCCAGCGTCTACGGCGGTGGTCCCGAGTGCAAGAAGGCCTCGCAGTCTGGTGCAGCCGACAGCTTGAAGTCGCGTCGGCGGCGGGCTGCTGAAGCGGCCGAGGGAGAGACACCACAGAAACGAGATAGCAAAGGTCGCCGTGAACAAGGGCGGCGTGGCGGCGGGCCCGTTCGCGGAAGAGACTCGACGGAAACAAAGACAACGAATTCCGAACAACTTGGAAATTCTCTTGCCGCAGCGGTGGCCACATCGACACACACGGCTGCGTGCGTCTTCAGCAGAAATTTGGCTAGCCAGTGCTGCGTGTGGGAGCCGCTGACGGTTATCTCACCGCTGCGTCAATCTGCGTTTGATCCGTTCAGGCGGTGTGTACGAAGACTGCTGGAACTGTCTGCTCCGCTGATGATGGAACGTTGCAGACATCTATTCGAGAGAGTGACATGTTTCCCTGTTAGGCGCACAGTACACCTCGAGGACTGGCTGACGCTCTGCAGACAGTCAAGACTGGTGGAGCTCATAGGCCGTCTGTGGGTAGCAGTGTCAGCGGACGAGCGAAGTGCTCCTCCTGGGACTGACGACGGGGGTAGCGACGCGAACATCGCCGTACGCACTTGCAAGCGCTTTGAGCAGCGTCAGGTGACTACGCGAGATCTCGTGCTGCTGTACATGCGACAACTTAAGGAAGAGGTGCGGACACAGGCAGGCACTGCCAGTCTTGACAACAGCGGTCTGTCCTTCTGGTTTTTTTGGGAGCTGCTGTGCTTCATATCGTCTATGACAGATTTGCTAATTATGCGGCACCGCGACTTCTCCAACAGCAAGCTTGCCATGTGCCGGCTCGTCGAGAGAAAAGAACGGGACTTCATGACAGGACCGCAGGCCGTTCCGCAGGCTGTGACACCTCGGGAGAGCGTGAAGAACAACAGCACAGAGGGCGGAGCTCGACCAGGCAGAGGAAATAAGTCAGAAGGAAACCTGACGTCGACCGGAGAAACAGCGACAGGCCTATCGCAGCAGGAAGTGCAGCAGTGTGGCGTACTGACACGCCGCCGTTCTAAAAGCGTCAACGACGCGCATGAAGCCAATCTGGGCAAAGGCTCGCAATCGCTGGACAGCCTCGCAGGAACCGAGAGCGCAAAGAGAAACGTGGAAGAAGGGGTGGAAGGACGCAATGAAGGAGACGCCGCAGGTGCGTCGGAGGAGGGGAAGCAGGATGAGGAAGATGGGAAGTGGAACGGCATCTGGAACAGCAACTCAAAAGGCGGTAGACTATCGAGGGGTACACATCCGCTGTGGTTTATTCACCAAAAGACCAACCTCTCGGCAGGTCCCGATGAATACTTTGACGCAAGTGGCGCGTTCAATACCTTTCTTCTCAGCGAATCCATCTTTCCGCCAAAAGGTCTGAACATCGACTTGGTTGTCAGGCCTGGTGATCGGGTTTTTGTCTCGTGGCTGCCCGACATTCGCAAGGGCTTCTACGCGATGACGACCGAGCAACGCACGACAGCCCTGGATTGCTTGCTCTCTTTCTTCGCCGTCTAGGAGACGACTACGGCAGACTATGCTTCCACCTTCCTGCAGGGGTCGTGTCGCGTTACCACCCCTACTTTACGACTCGCACTACTGCTACCGCTACCGCCCAAGCAGTAGAAAATGACGTGTGCAGAGACAGTGCTGATATGAGGCACTAGTGATAGTTGAGGTGTGGTCGTAAACGACGACCACCGTATTCTTAGCGGCGCGATTGTGTTAGCGCCACTACCACAGCCACTACTACTTCCACAAGTACTTCTACTGCCCTGGTGGTACTGCCAAATGACGGGTGCAGCGACAGAACTGATACGGAATGTCTCTGCTACTCGATGTGTGTAACTCCAGGGCCACTACTCTGACTGCTACTGCCAAATGGGTAGTAGAAGATGACGGCACAGAGGCAATACTGGTATGGACGCCAGTAATTGTTTGTGTGTTCTCTTTAAACGACGACACCTTCTTTCAAAGGCGCGACTGTGTTGCCGCCATTACTTCTGCTTGCACTCCTGTTACCGGGGGGGGTAGAACAAAATGACATATGCAGAAGCAGCACTGGTGTGGGACGCCAGTATTTGATGATACTATCTTTAGACAACAACAACAACAACAACATCCACATTTTATCACTACCGCCACTACTATTACGGGCAGGGTAGTACCAAATGACGTCTGCAGGGACGCCAATAATTGTTGGTGTATGATGTTTAAACGACAATCATATTTTACGACCACTACTACTACCACCACTCTTACGAAGGGGGTAGTGCAAAATGACGTGTGCAGAGACAATACTGGTATGGGACGCGAGTAGTTGTTGATGTGTGCTCGGTAGGCGAGGATAACCTTACATTAGAGGCGAGGCTGTGTTACCGCGATTACCACTACTGCCACTCCTGTTATCGGGGCGGCAGTACAGAATGACGTATGCCGAGGCAATACTTTTACGTGACGCGACTAAGTGTTGATATCTGGTCTTTAAACGACGACAATCGTATTTTAGAGGCGAGG
>KL647313.1:174260-241343 GCA_000727475.1 Sarcocystis neurona | reverse complement strand
CCGCAGTACAGAGTGACATATGCCAAGGCAGTACTCTTATGGGACGCGACAACAACCATCTTTTACTACTCCTGTCACTACTGTTACGGGGGGTCAGTACAAAATGACGTCTGCAGAGGCGACACTAGTATGTGACGCCAGTAAGCGTGGATATCTGCTCTAAAGGACGACAACTTTACTTGAGAGTCGGAACTGTGCTACCGCCATTACTACTCCTGCCACTACTGCTACGAAGAGGGTGGTACAAACTGACGTCTGCAGAGACAAAACGGTTATGGGACGCGTGTAATTGTTGATGGGTGCTCTCTGAGCGAGGACAACCTTCTTTAGGAGGCGAGACTGTGTTACCGCCTTTACGACTACTGCCATTATTGTTACGGGGGCGGCAGTACAAAATGGCGTATGCCGAGGGAGTACTCTTTTGGGACGCGACAAGAACCACATTTTACTACTCCTGTAACTATTGTTACCGGGGGTCAGTACAAAATGACGTCTGCAGAGGCGACACTGATGGGGCGCCAGCAAGCGTGGATGTGCGCTCTTTAAAGGACGACAACATCACTTGAGAGTCGAGAGTGTGCTACCGCCGTTGTTACTACTGCCAATACTGTTAGAGGAGGCTAGTACAAAATGATGTCTGCAGAGGCGACACTAGTGTGTGACTCCAATAAGGGTGGATATGTGCTCTTCAAAGGACAACAACCTTACTTGAGAGGCGAGAGTGTGTTACCGCCGCTACGACTACTGCCAATACTGTTACCGGGGCGGTAGTGCAGAATGCCGTGTACCGAGGCAACATTGTTATGGGACGCGAGTAATTGTCGGTGTGTGCTGTTTAAATGATGACAACCGTATTTTACAGGCGAGAACGTGTTATCGCCACTACTACTCCTGCTACCGCCACTACTGCTACGGGGGGGTGTTACAAAATAAGGTCTGCAGAGGCAGCACTCGTATGGGACGCCAATGATTGTTGGTTTGTGCTCTTTAAACAACGAAGGGAACCATATTTTACTACTATCGCCCCTATTGTTACCGGTGAGGTATTACTAATTGTCATCTGCAGAGGCAATACTGGTACGGGACGCCAGTAATAGGTGCTGCTTGCTGCTTAGACGACGACAACAGTATTCTAGAGGCAAGACTGTGTTACTGCCATTACGATTACCGCCGCTACTGTAACCGAAGGGCAAGGACAAAATGGCGTGTGCCGACGCAATACTGCGATGGGACGCGAGTAATTGTTGATGTGTGGTCTTTAAACGACGACTACCATGATTTTGTAGCGGCCAGATCGTGTTATTACGGTAATTCTGTTGTCCCATTTCTCACCCCGCAATTATACATTCTCTGACTTTCGGCTGATATTTCAGTACCGAATGATATTGACTAGTAAGCTGCTGACGGCAGCTACTGAAACGGGTGCGTGATGCACTCCGCCCCTGTGTCGACTTGTACGCACGTCATACCCATGGAGGGCTTGATGAAAATCAACAAAATTTGACAGCTGTTAGCGGGTGTGTGCCGCTGTTAGTCGGCGCACGATGCACAAGTGAATTCGTAGTTTATTCTCTCAGTATCGATTCGATTTGCCAGTCAGTACCTGGAAATCGATACGTGCTTTATTCGTGGTACGCCCCTGGTGTTCAACCTCGACAAAAGTGCCTTTTTTTCTTCACTGGCAGCTCTGCCACGACTTACAGCTCGCGTCAGTCGACTGCCGGTGACACTACAGTGCGATGGAACTCACTTTTGTCCGCACAGATGAATATATGGTGAATTTGTACTGTAAGTGGTCGTGCCCGAGCGGTGGTGCCGGGTTGCGTATATCTGGGTATTTTTAGGTAGGCTGCTCATCCGCGCAAGACTGTGATCAACGCTGCCACGGCCCACAGGATGACTTATACATGAACGAAAGGGGATCTGGGGGGTCTGCTGGGAAGACACCGCATTCAGAAAAGTTTCATGCAAATACGTGACCTGATAATCTCGGGTGAGTATGGCTCTGAGGAGACTAGGCCACGTCAATTAGTAATCCGCAATAGCGACGGAATGTCCAAGTGCTTCTGCTCAGATGGCTTCCCTCAATTAGAAATGCCGGGCGGCGATGAGTTCTTCGCTTGCTTATGGTGCTCGCATAGACGTGCAAGCACGGGACAACTTGAAGGTTCTCTGATATGACCCACTGAGAAGTCCCAAACAGCTTGTACGCTGACTTGTACAGGGAGGAAACATCTGGGCGTAAAGTGTACCAGGCGTCCTCCATGCGCAATAAAGACCCTCCACCCCGTCATGCAATGTAAGCGACCTCGCTTTGGAACATCTATCGATTGCCATGGTGGGCGTGTGATGACGAATCGAAACAGCCAGTCTGAATGTCCAGTGACATGTCTTTCTTCACCCCTCTGCACGCGCGTACTTCCATCGTAGTCCTGCGCTTTGGTGGTGTATGCAGCGCAGAGTCCGAAGTAAGCCATGATATAAGCGATAGCTTTGTAAGCTGCACTCTGAAAGAAACGCCTTTTGACCGGCTGATGCAGACTCTAAGGTAAGTCAGCTTGCACTTTCTCTGACAGGCACAGTCCTAGGCAAAGTCTGCCCCCTGCATCTAAACCTACAACGTATGAACCTGTAATAAGCGATCAGAGAACAGCTGACGAAATTGTGAGCTACCGCCAGCTATTCCGAGCAGCCTTGTGCGGTCGTAGGAATGCAGCGAATGTTACGAACTTTTTGCATGTTCCAGACCACCGTGAGCAGCTGGTGTTCTTGTCCCATATCCGTAGTTCAGTTGGAAAACATTGTTCGCGTAGCGGCTGTAGTGGTAGGATTTTCGAACCAATAGTAAATTGGGCCAGCCTGCCAGCACTGGTACCTGGATTGTGTGCATTCTGCAACAGCCGACATATTATTGATACCAGAATTGAGCTCTTGTGGAAGCAGAGCCGTTTATACACAGGAACCTACCGAAAAGTGAAACACACTGGAGCACAGCAGTACACTTCAGTGCCTCCATAGCTCTACCCCTTTCATCTGTGGAGATGACGAGCGGGTCAGTCACACAACTCGTCGTCTTACTGTAACGTAATTCAGCTTTATTTATCCTGCGTGTTTGACGGTGGTGTCCTTTCACTTACTGATAAACGCACTTCTGGAAGCTACTGACCCCCAAAAATGTGATCAGGATTTACGGCGTACAATATTTGACACTGAGGCCCTACACTGTAATGCGTGCTATTATTTTCCACCCTCCTCCACGAGTCAGACACCTGCATTATAATTAACGCACTTTTTGAAGTGACTAACAATCAATAAAATGATCAGGATTCTCGGAGTGTAAGCGCAGTGGTCCCCTTCACATTGTGCCGCTATACTGTTATACGTTAGATTGAATCTTCGAAAGCATCTCTCTATTACGCGCCACTGCTGGCATGGCCGTGGACATTGTGAGTGCTTACTCTGCACCGTCTCTCTGATCAGTGCTGCAGTGGATTTAGTCAGTATTTTCGCCTCTGTGTGATGTCCTCACGCATACGCGCGCGGTATTTGTTTGTAGAATGGGTGGCTAGTTGAAGACTCTTTGCGACGCTCCACCAATATCCGATTATGTTCTGCATGGTGCGTTCAAGGCAAAAGGAAAGGCGTCCTGGATGGATTTCGGTTCTCAATTGCACAACAACAGCCTGATGCTACGCACTGCGGTGCTCAGCAATAAACACAGGTCCAGCAATTAGCCGCGAGCGGTTGCGAGCCGTGTGGCTTGTTGTTCAGGCGTGACAATTAGCACTGATCGTCTCAGTCACGGGCACCAACATGCATTTTATATACCTTATTATTGTCTTGCCATGCAGTGACATCGGCTGCTCCATTTCTTGCGATAACAGCCTGGCCTAGCGTACCACGAGCATGGGGAACAATGCCACAGACTGTGCAAAGATGAGCTGAATGCAGAAAGCTAAGAGAAGTCTGGCACCTCCGCTTTCGTAAGATGCACTGCCCTGTTTTGGCGACCCATCCTGAACCTAAGGTGGTTGACATGACAAATAGCCATAGGTGTGTGCGCGTGAAAAGAGCTGGCAGCGGCAGACCCGCTGTTCGTTCAATTCCGCAGTCTCCAAAGCTTCGCGTCCTGCAGGATCATCGTCCCAGGACGCTCTGGCCGATCGAGTCGTGTCTCGTTGGAGAAAATGTCTCAACACCTGCTTTTCCGTGGAAGAGTACGAGACCCTATCCCTCGTAATCTCCCCAGAAAAAGTGCGAATGTTTTGACAGCTACACAAACGTGTGGACGAAACTTGTAGCCTTCAGTACAGCATGTTCGCATGCGTTCGAGCATCAGTGATATTCGTGGCCTTCCCGTAAACACAATCGAAGGGCACACAACAATACAAGTTAGGCTGTACTCACTTGTTAATTGGCGTCTCGTCTCACTGAGGCACCTGCGGGCTGTATAACATACCAGTTATTTACCCTGCTACCGTATTATGGGTAGACACCTTGAATCCCTCGCCCTCTTGGTACATATACTCCCTCCTACTCGCTAACAACCAGCGCGCAGGCACATATACAGTTTTCAAATTGTGCGATCCGTTACAAATGCAGGTCTATGTGTGGACCAATGACCAGTTTTTTCCTTCCACGTTCAATCGTTTTCCAATATCGCTGCCTCGTTCTCGCACAAATTCACCGTAGGTCAACGAGGTAGAGGTCTTCCACTTACCTGACATAGGTGAGTAGCTCCTAAAAAAACATAGGTGCAGATATGAATATATCTACTGGATACCCAGCAGGGATCCGAGTCGTCGTCACTTGGAACCTATCTAGATCATGAGTGTGTGAAATACCCGATTCTAGCTGCAGGCTGGAAGGGGTTCTACCAAATGCTCGAATCCGCGGTGCGAGTGTTCTAGGCATACATGCAAATTATGTTCGACTTACAGCCCCCAAAGACCTGAGAGAAACAATGCAGTGAACAGGCTTGCAGAAGAACGCATCCACGTGCACAAAAATCAGCTCCTGTGCAGAACATACGCATGGTGTAGAATCAGGACCTGCTAGCGGAGGCAGAATTTGCAACTCACTTTAGCTCGTAGGTCCCTACCGTGTCTGCGCATTCGGATCTCCTCTCACGTCTACTCTTTGTCAGGAACAATGGTATGGGCCAGTTCGCCAAAGGCTAGTGGCAAGCGTCGAGCGGAACCCGATGTGTGCTACCAGTGGTTTCAAAGAGAGTAGTCGATCTGCGCTGTCAGATTGGATGTCCAAGCTCTCTAACGCTTCATGCGATGCCCCCAGCCATGCACCTGGGAGAGGGAAGAGATGCATTTCTACTCCAATAGCGCTGGGTGCAGGGTGTTGTAGAACTGAATGTGTTGGTCCGCTCTCTGTTCTGCCATCACACCTAATCCAGGCGTGGTGGGTGAGAACACCATCGTGTGACCGAGGTGAAGCGATCCCGTCGATCGTCAATCATTAATCATGAATAGGTAACGACATCCGATACGCACACACCCACACAGCCATTATTCCCCAGAAGCAGATACCGCACTTCAGCCCTGTAAGGAGGTATATCACAGTTACCTGGCTACGACATGTAGCCGTCGCTCAAGCCCTTCCACGCCGCACACCTCCTACACCTCCAAAAGCAGGCTGGGACCATGCATGCGACGATATCTGCAACTGCCGAAACGGCTCAATATTGCCTGTGTGGTGCACACGGCGTCGAGCTTGGTGACGAGTAAAGCTGACTGTTGTGAAGGTCCCCCTGATGATCACATGCATCTTCCAAGACCAAGTGACCATTATTTGTTTAGCTGGCGCATCTAGTGTGACAGCGTCAGCGCAGCCGGCGCACGGGTAAACTCTACAAACTCCTGAACAAGGAAGAAGCGGGGAGTCGTTTTGGAGGCGTGGGTGATTTTACGAATCAGTTGGCTGAGCATTTACTGATATACTGATGCACAGAGGGGCTCTGTCCCGAGTTCAGACACTAGGCGCGACTTCCACTTGCCACCTGTTCACTGCTTGTCGGTCAACGCGTCACGTCCCAGCAGATGCGAGCGTGACCCCTGAGGCGCGTCTGTCAACCAAACACGGCCACAAACGTCAAGCCCATCCAGTACCCGTCAGCTTAGGGCTCCCCGTACATACGGTGACACATCTGCAGACAGCAATTCGCAAGTAGAAGCCTCTTAGTGTCGTGTCGTCGGCCTGCTCCTGGTTGCACACGTTTGCGAAATGCATCTGCATGAGAAGGAGACCAATGCCCCAAAAACGGTAAGTCCGTTTTGGAGAACGCAGCTCTTCTGCGGTTTGAGAGAGTGTTTTTGAAGCAGGGTTCTTCTCTTCTCTTACACAAGGTGAGCCGTGCGTGTACGAGTTTTTCCCTCCTATCTTGCTCACCTACATTGACGGGAGGGTGTCGACGATTTGCTCTTGCGTTTCAGTGCACAATGGTCCCTGCGATATCCGACAACATCAGAGCGTGCGCCCGAAAATGCACCAAACATCCCGCGCACGCGTAGCACAGATATATTCAGACAGCATGAGAGACCCGAGGTGCAGCGATTTTCTATTATCAGACCACTGGAATTTGCCCTGTGTCTCCTGTTGTTGCCAAACCTCGTATCTCGAAGAGAGCGAAGCGCGAGTCAATGCCAATCAGCACTGACGGCCTCCCTCAAAAACACGCATTTTATATATCTTACCGCTGCCTCGTCGCGCAGCAACATCCACTGTTCCATTTCCTTCGATAATCGGTGGTCATATTCTGGCCTAACGTATAGTGGGCATGAGGAACAATGCCACAGATTGTGCAAAGATGAGCTGAATGCAGGAAGCTAAGAGAAGCCTGGCACATCCTCTTTCGTAAGATGCGCTGCCCTGTTTTGGGGACCCATTCTGTACCTAAGTTGGATGACATGACAAATAGCCACAGGTGTGTGCAACGTGAAGAGAGCTGGTAGCGGCAGACCCGCTGTTCGTTCAATTCCGCTGTCCCCAAACTTGTCGTCCTGCAGGTTCATCGCCCCAGGACGCTCTGGCCGATCGTGCTCTGTCTCGATGGAGAAAATATCTCAACCCCGGTTTTCTGTGCTAGAGCACTAGACCGTACCTCTTATAATCTCCTCAGAAAAAGTGCAAATATTTTGACAGCTATACAGACGTTTAAACAGAAACTACACTTTTACAGAGGCACCTGCTGGCTATAGAACATACTGGATTATGTCTCGACATCTTGCATCCCCCCCCTTAAGAGGCCGGATGTGTAGAAGTGTTGTACTATGTGAACACACCGTCACAGGCAGGTGCGAACTGCGTGCGAGCCCGGCTTTGCGTCACTGACTTCTCTATATCCACGTATAACGTATCGCCAGAGTGTTCATATACATATGAGCGTATTCATACTTTTGCAAGCCTGCCACGAACACAAACACACATACACACACACGCACACACACACTTTTTCCTCTCCCTCTCTCTACATACGTATATATGCCTTTTTGCGTATGCCCTATCCAGTTGTGCCGCTCACACAATTTGTTAAGCAGCTATCGAACTACACAGTCACGTATTCATGGTGTCAGTGCCGCTGCAATTTTGTTGAAGCGCATCTGTTTGTCGCCACGCACTCTTTGCCTGCGTGTGTATATACCAAAGGTTGCACGCCGCGTAATGTGTCTGGATGTTATCGCTGTACTTAACTGTGGTGCGTGAGACGCATAATTCTGTCGACACCTCGGCGTCTCAGGAGCGCAGATTGTACCATCGGCCGTCGAGGATTCTGATATATTCCGCTCCTCGGAATGTCAAGCAGGACGAGGACAAAAGTGGCTTGCAGACCTTGCCTGGCTTCTAACAGCTGAAGACACATAACAATGAGTGCGCCCGCATGCAGAGCGTCTGAGACGGCGTACGTACGAGATAAACGGTCGTGACATCCTGTGTATCTTACATAAATGAACGTATACACATACACACATGCGTACAAACGAGTGCACGTACACACTCTTGCGCATGTAGTGCGTGTGTCTCGCAGTAATAGATACGTCCCTGTGCAGATGCACACCAATATATGCTTGTGTATCTGTCTGATCACGTGTGCTACACTTACGCACCGTGATACTGATGTATGTATGTCTATCTGCATACGTCACGGTGTACATTTATGCTACTATCGATACCGAATCTCCTGGAACACGCCAAGCGTTCGTCACCAGGAAGCGAAGGAGACGGAGTAGAGTAATGTAGTTACGTGCATGGCAGCAATGTGTACCCAGATGCATATATCAGGAAACAATTCGCCGGAAGCCCCCTGCCTGGCGCTGTGGCTGTCACTGCGTCAGGTGTTGGCTGCATGAGTATCTGCCTGGCTCCGCCGCCTTTCTAGCCATGATGGTATCAGCTGCCCGGCCGCTGGCATATTGTCTGTTACTGCTGCTCTGTCGCATTTGTTACGTGTGCTGCCGCGCTGCCGCAGCTGGGTTATTCTTTGTTCGCTGCTGGCACATTGTCGTATTGCCTATTTTACATACACGCAGTGGAGCAGACGACACCACGCAGCCATCCAAGCTCCGCTCTGCTGCACGAGCTACTGCAGTTCCGGCTTCTGCTCATGCTGGGGCCTGTTGTGGCTGCCTGAACTGTTTGTGCTCTGGTGGGTCGGATTGTGTACGGCAACGTGGCTGGGAGCGTGTGCGGCTGCCGTGCAGGTGCTGCGCGGCTGGCGCGTCTGCCGGTGCCCGCGCTGCAGCAGCGTCTACCGCAGCGCAGGTCGTCGGTTTCTATTCCGTTTCGGTTGTGCTCTATTGCTGTGGCTTGCTGAAGACGGAGCGTAAAGAGAGCTTGACTGTGACAGGTTTCGTGGCTTCTTCGCTTCTGCTGGATGCGTCGTTTTTTCTTTTCCCCGTTCACGGCGTAACATCCGCGCGTTTCAGGTGTACGTACGTGCACCGCGGTGGCGGCGCGGCGATGAAGCGGCGAGCGTCAGGCAGCATCACATACGGCGCTGTCGGCAACACCGTTTCGATTTTGATGTTATCTGTCGTGGTGCGTGTTCCGCGATTGAGTTATTTCGAGATATTGATAGGTTCTGGGGATAGAGGCAGTAAAAGTTGCAAGAGGGAAACTACGCGGCGGCGTTGATCCGCCTGGGAAGAGCAAGACGCGTCTCTTCGTATCAGCATCGACGAGCGAGGCTCCCTCGATTGTAGGAGCCCTAGCGTACTCGCGTGGACGGTATACACCTGTCTGACAAAATGGTTTCCTAGTAATTTGCAATATTTCCCTCGTTTCCCGGACCAACGGCTGATTTCGTGGCGACCACAGACGTGCAAAGAAACATGTGTCATGCACATACGCACACGTGTATGCGTTTGTGTGGTCAGTATGTACCTGTGCACGTGTGTGGATGGCTGAGTCTCTTAGATCCAGTGGACGCTTTTAGCTTTCGTGGCGCCGTTAATTACTGGAGATATCTATATGAGTAGGTTGTGCCGCTGCACCGTGGTTTCATCGACGTATGTGCATGCACGTGCAGCAGCTTCGTCGCTTTCTGGCGGCCCCTCAGTCGCCGTACACCGCATGAGAGTCTACGCCAGCTACTGCTGGAGCTGCAAAAGAAAAATAAGGAAATTCTTCAGCGCCAAGTGAAGCTGTAGCTTCATTAACCGTAACAGCAGCTGCACCGCCAGCGAAAACCGAATGAGTGACAGCACTGGGGGCACAGCTTCAGGAAGAAACGCAAGCTAGACAGGTGTATCTGCACGAAGAACGAGCGGGGCATCACATTGACCTCCTTATTTCCCTTCTCTGGGCTATCACTGTTGCATGGGGACTTGACTACGATCGTGCTGTGCGGCTGCAGAGGGGTGGTGCTTTCTGGCACCGCTCTAGTCAGCTGCATCAACGGCGGCGCAGGAAGCTGCAGCGACACACGCAAGAACAGCAGCAGCGAGAAATGCAGCAACACGAGCAGCAGGAACCTCACTGGCAGCAAGAGAAACAACTCCTGCCGCAGGAAGAAAAAAGCTGCAGCGGCTCAAGAAGCAGCGCTAGCCGGGATACCAACAAAACCTGAAAAGCAGTTGCTCGCACCGCGGCAGCAGGAGGGACAGCGCGCCCAGTGGAAGCAGCGACACAGCAGAGGAGATCCTGCAGAGAGGCACACAGCGAGCAGCTCACCTGGAAAAAAGTGACAGCGGGGAAAGCTGCTTGAGGATGACGGGGAGACACAGGAGCAGGGACAGCAGCAATAAGAGTGAAGTAAAGGGGATGCAGCAGTCTCCCTTTTCGTTCATTCCAAGCAAAACACGGGCGAAGAAGAGGAATGAGGCAGTGGAGGAGGGAGGAGGACGAGGGACCACTTTACAGAGCGCAGCGACAAATGCCGTCTACACCTGACAATATCATCTACTACGTGCGTAGCTGCAGACGGTCTCCAGAAAGGGGCATGTAGATGGAAAGGTACAGAATCATATAGACACGTACACACGTGTATAAAAATATATACGCATACAACTGCTTGTTCATCTGGACACATATATACGGACACACACATCTGCCTGCGCACCCTGCGTAGTACGTATTTACATGCGTGCAGGTCTGTCTATTCTATCCTTTGGATATACATAGATATATATGTATGGGTAAGCATAGTGGCACACATCTACGAGTGAGGCCGTGTTTCCCTATCCCCTCTGCCAGAGCGCTACGTTTTACGCCACCCGTGAGAACAGGCAACATTCGTCGCAATAATAGTAGTAGTAGTAGTAGGCGGTAATAGTAGCATAATACTACTATTGGGTGAAGCACTGAGTCGTTATTTTTTCCGTCCTTTCATTCCTTTCTCTTTGTGATCTTCCTCTTCTCCCTCCTTTCTTTTTCCCGTGTCTTCATCATTGATACTCGTACGTCAGATTTTTCAACTAACGGTGGAACCTACTCTTTAATATAGAAGTGGCAGGAAGGCAGCGAAGTAGCAGGGATAGGAATGTTGGGTCAACAGGATATTGAAACAGCGCACTGTTTTTGGACGTATTCATTAATGCAGGATTTCATGTCACAGACTGTCGCTCGTTCTTCTTCTGCAGAAGTTCTTTCTTTTTCTTCTTGTACTTCTTTGAGTCATTGTACGCTTCTCATCCACACACACGCACACGCAAAGACAATCACACGTGTAAAGACTAAAAACTTGCGATGCATTTTTAAACATGTTTATGTTTCTGCAACAGAGGAGGTCGACTGCTCTGAAAGTCAACTGTATGTTTTCTCTTCCCACTTCTCCACCAGCACGCCTCCTGTGTCGCGCCGCGAGCGATGTCTCCTCTTTTGGTCCTCTCCTCTCCTTGTTAACATCGTCCTCTCTAACACCCACTTTTCGTGCAGTTCTGTGGGCCTATACACATGTACATATATCTACAGATATACGTATATATATATATATATACATTTACATATGTATATGTATATATGTATGTAGATGATAAGTGTTAATATTCGTGCCAGCTGGTGTGGTGGGAGTGTAACTATGATTTGCCTCCGCAGTTTTTATGGGTGTCCGGTCGCGCCTTTTATTCTTTGTCGTTTTTCCTCTTTTGTGTTTTGCTGCTTCACCTTCTCTTTTTCTTCCCTTGCGAAGGCTGCTCGGTGCTCGCACATTTTCCCGAGTTCTTCTGCTGCTGAGCAGGCAACCGGCAGTTCTTCAGAAACTGAGGAAAAACTGTGAAGGCTGAAGAGAAGACGCAGCAGCGAGAACGGGAAGCAGAAAGAGAAGCCGGGGAGAGCGGGCGGAGAAGAGGCAGAAGGCAGCAAGAAAACAGAAACGGAGAAGAAAAAAAGAGGAAAAGATTAAAGGAGGGACCGAGGGAAAGAGAACGACATGGCGTTTCTCGACAGTGACACGGAAGCGCCGCCTGCGCTGCTGCAACAGTACAGCAAGGCCTTGGAGTTAGCCAAAAACGAAGATCTCTCCGAGTAATTATACGCTGCCATGTCTCTGTATTCACATCTATTTACGCGCATACATACATACATATGCGTGTAAAAGATATGACGTGTATATACATATGTAAGTATTCACAGACATACACACATAACAATATACATATATATATAAAGAGAGAGAGACAGACAGAGAGATACGCGTAGGTATGTGTCTCCGTATATATGTGTACGTGAGTAGAAGTGGTGTGTAGACACACGTGTGTATATCTATACATTTATAAGACTCAGCAAGAGGGGAGAATCTTTCTTTGCTTCCTGCCCTTGTCGCTATGAGACGTTACCCGCACATCTTCGTGTTGCTGGTGTACCCTTCTCTCGTCCTCGAGAAGTTCACTTTCTTGCATGTGCATCGATCCACATATATATATGTAAATAGGGAGGTTAGATTTTTAAATAAGGCAACTTGAACCAACATGTACTTTCCTGCATCAACTGGGCTTCGCTCCGGTACTCATTCATCCTCTCGTGCATCTGCAGACACGCATATCTATGTATGTCTGTATACATATGGACGGATGTAACTATGTGTGTGCATATGACGTACTTTTATTTTTCTATATCTCTCTGTATGTGTGTTTGTGTGTGTGTGTGTGTCTCTCTCTCTCTCTCTCTATATATATATATATATATATGTATAGTGCCTGTGTATACGTATATATACGAGTGTATACGCCTGTTCCCTACATGCACACTTGTGCAACCCTATATACATATATCTATTGTAGACGTATATTTTTCTCTCAGCGTGTAGGTCGTTACAAACCTATATACGTATGTATACGTGTGTTCATATATATATCTGCATACACGTCTCTCGGAAGTGAGAATTTACGGAACATTATCAGAGACATGCGAGGGAGTAGAACTCAGCGTGGAGGAACAGGCGCGCAGAGCCGCTGCGTGCCGATAGCGTCTACGTGTGTGTGTTTCTTTGTTTGCGGGGCTCGCTCTTCTTCTTGACATTTTGCGTCTTGTGTGTCTCCCTCCTTTTTCGTCTCTTTTTCTCTGTTGGGCTGCAGATTTGATCGACAGGGTCTTGTGCGGTCGCTGGGTTTGAACAAGAGCAACGAAGAGGTGGTGCTCGTTACCCCCTGCTTTCTCTCGGGAGAGCCGGACCAGCTAGAAAGAGCCATGTGAGAGAGACACACAGACAGACAGCAAAAAGCAAAGTTGCTTCTGCTGGGTTATATCTGCCTCTTGTACTTCGTGGAGGGGACTGGGGGCGCGGGCGAAAAAGAAACAAGTTGCGTCTGTGCTGGCTTACCGTCTCTGCCTCTGCTGCGTCTGGGGTTGTTGGGTGGTGCTACACAGGGAGAGTAATCGAAGGCGACATTTATAAATTTCCACCGGCGTACGTGGACGGACCATCCTGCGCGTCACGTGTGTGTGGGGTCCTTTCACAGTTGTAGGTCAGCTCAAGTATTAGAATTTATTAGCGTTTCAATACTTACGTAGGCAGAGAGAAAGAAGAAGCGCGGAAGCGAAAGAATGAGAGAGTCGTGCATCCGTGCACATAGGGAAGTTTCTCTGCACTGTTCGAAACTGCATATAACATAAATATATATATGTATGCATTGGCTACGTTCACGCGCTCTCTTTCTCTCTGTAAGTATAGGTATATATGTACACGCGTACGTATATGGTGTTGCACCACATATGTGTCCATCCATATGCATATATATATGTACGTATATAAATGTGTAGTTCTTGTCTGTTCGCATGTGTATATATATGTATACACATAGATAGATAGATTCATAGAGAGATATATTATTGGCGCACATTCGTGTGTGTGTGTGTATATATGTGGAAGGTTGTATTCATGTATATACAAATAGATATGTGGGCATGTATATATATCCATATACACAAATATTCACATCTATACATGTAGACAAACACATACATATATATGTATATGTGTTTGTGCAGCACCTTCGTCATCGTCTTTTTCTCTATATTTGAAGGTTTCTTAAAGACCGACGGCGACGTGTATGCAAGAGACATCGCCTGCAGCTGCGCAAATGTGCGCTGCACGTGAAACTCCCCCTCCGACTTCCTCGCGTGTCTCCATTTTTCTGCGTTTCCTCCGTGTGTCTCCCTTTTTCTCTTCGTCCTCGTCTTTTCCTTCTGTGTAGCTCCCTTTCTCATCATCACACGTATCTTCTTTGTGGCTCTGTGGCTGTGGGTAAGCCTCGATACCACCTTCTTCATATCTCTTTTCCGCCTATCTATGGATATGTTCGTGTATGTATGCTTGTGTGTGCATGGTTGTATGCAGGTGTATGTATGTCAATATGTATGTGCGTATATGTGTGTGTATGAGTACACGAATGTAGGTATATATTTCTGTGTATTCATACTTATACGTATCAAACGATATGGACTACTCGGTAGAAGGCGCTACCAGAGCAAAACATTCATACATGTGTGTACGTATATGCATGTTTATACGTATGTGTCTATATATATGTGGATCGCCTCTCTCTACACGCAAACGTATATATACCTCGGTTGTCTTCGCGTATGTATATCCTTTGCGCATATGTGTTGAATACGTATACACGTGCATTTTCCCAGTACATATTTTTGTTGTACGTATGGTTAGGACTGCGCGAAAAAGTGTGTTTGTGATTCATTGCGTTGCTGCTGCTGCTTTTCCGTGGCCGTTGCTGCTGCTGCTTTCCCTTGACTGCTGCTGCTGCTTTTTCTTGCTGCTGCTGCTGGTTATCCTTGCCTGCTACTGCTGCTGGATTTTTTTCTGTTGCTGCTGCCGCTACCTCCGTTTGTGTGGGGGCTCAGGCACTACGGGTTGTCGAAGCTGCAGCACTGCGAACATACGCCCTTTGCTCTAGTGTTTGCGTTGACTTACACCAACTGGCTGCGGGACAGCTCGACAACTTATTTGAAGCAATGTAAGTTTCCTTTCTTTATTTCCCTTCTGCGTCGAGTTCTTCTTCTGCTCCCTGTGTATGCATGTGTGTACGTGGGGCGGGGAGAAGCCGAAGAAGCGTGCTGAGAAGAGATTTGCAGACAGCGCACGTTCGAAAATAGAGGAAAGGGCGGGTGATAAGTTCTTCTCCGCCGCTGCCCTGTCTCGTCTCTCCCTGCAAATCTACGGCATCGCATTCGCGGCCTGCAGCAGGAGTCCGTGTCTCTCTCTTTTTCCACGTGCTGCTTTCTTCAGTCTCCTCCTGCCTTTCCCTCCCTGATAGAGTACTCTTATTCTCCCACGCTCTTCTCAGCGCTCCTCCGTTTTCTTCCGCTTCCGCGTCTTTCTGCAGCAGCCCACCTCGTGTGCCAGCAGCCGCGACGAGACGTCGCAAAGTCGCAGCTGCGCGTCTCGCCAGCTTCTACGCTTCTCTGCATGTGCTGCGGCTCTGCCCCTCCCCTTCTCCTCCCCCGCTGCTGCGGACCGTATCTGTATATCCCAGAGAAAGAAAGAGGCGGGGAAGGGAGAAGAAAGAGAGATAGAGAGGGAGAGAGAGAGGAGAAAAAGGGACGAAATTCCTTTTCTTTTTCCTCGATAAGGAGTGACATGTATGGCTGAAGAAACTGCTCTTCCTGGCCGCTGCTGCTGCTGTTGCGACGACGTTGAAGCGGCGATGCTGTCTTGTTGACTGAACCGAACGTTTTCTCTTCTTCCCTGTCCTTTGCCTCGTGTTGCCCTCCTACCCCACGGCTCCTTTTCCTTTCTCTGCTCTGGCCGTGTATCCGGCTTTCATCATTTCTGTTTTCCTCTTCTCTCTCTATATATATGTGCGTATTTGTGAGGAGGCGCCACGTTTCTAGCCCTCACGCCTTTTGTCGTATTTCTTCATGTCTACACGCCGTTGTTCTCGATTTTCACTTCCATTCTCTTTTTTTTTGCTTGACGGCGGCCTCATTCGTTGCTGTATGATCTTTCAACACTTCGTGTGTGAATCCTCACTTTCTCCTCTCTCTCCTCTTTGTGACGTGTGGTGTTCCCATTTGTTGTCCCTTCACCTTCCGTAGAAATCCGTAAGTAACCCTCCCTCTCTCCCTCTACTTCTCTCTCTCATTCTCTTTTATTTCTTCCTCTCTTCGTCTCTCTTCGTGCTTCTCACTCTTCACCTTTCTCTCTCTTCCCGTCTCCGTCTCTTCCTTTCTCTTCCTGTCTCCGCCTCTTCCTGTCTCTGTCTCTTCCTCTCCTTCTTGCTGTCTCTCCCTTACCTTCTCTCTTCCTCTCTCTTTCGCTGTCGCCCTCTCAACTCGCTTTCCTTCTCTCACTATTCTCTGCTTCTCTCCTTCTTCTCTTCCTTCCTTTCTTCCCCTTTCCCTCTCTTCTTATCTCCCTTTGTTATTACCCCCTCGGTCTCTCTTCGCCTTCCCCCGTCTCTCTTTCGCCTTCCCACGTCTCTCTTTTTCTCGTTTTCCTCCCTTTTTCTCTTTCTTCCCTCCAACTCCGCCCGCGCACACGCGCAGAGAGTCAGTCGAAGATTTGTCCGTCTTTTACACGGAGAACGTTGAGGACTCTTCTCATGCTCTTTTTGTCTAAATATAGAGAAGAAAAAATCTCTTCTGCGGTGGCCGGCTCACACACATATATGTGATAGAGACGAGAGACAGGTCTGCCTGTCTGCGCAGCAGCCCTCTGTGTCTCTTGGGTGTACGAAAAAATGACGGCGACGGTTCTTCCTCCGCCTCTCTCCTGTCTCTCCCTTCTTTTTCACCAAGCACTTCTTCTCCTTCTTTGATGACTTCTTCCTTTTTACGAAGGAGTACATCAATACACTATCTCCTAGTATCAGGCCTTTCCTTTGGAGAAGAAGTATATCGATACATCTTCTTCTGTTATCAAGCCCTTCTCATCTGGTTCTCTGTTAACTTCTTCCTTCTCATGAAGAAGTATGCTGATACATCTACTCCGGTTATGAGGCACTTCCGTCGCACTATTTTGCTTTGTTTTCTCTCTATCTGTCTTTATATGTAGAAGTGTATAGGAGGGCATATATCAGGACTCTCTTCTGTGAGTTCATATGATAGACAAAAGTACGCATATCTATGTGTCAAGCATTTTCCTGGCTCGTTTGTGTACCTACTGATATCCCTAGCAGGGCACTGATCCCTGTATTACATGCATATATATGTGAAAATGGTAGTATATCTCTCTCTTTAAAAGCACTCCCGTAGTCCTTGTTGTGCGCACGCGTAGAAAGTCTAAATATGTACAGAGAACAGTTGATGAACAAAGTTGGTTCCCTCACACGCATGTGTGGAATTGGACTCTCCGTTTCCTTCGAAGCGCACTTCCTCCGTTCCCTTTTTGTTGCCTTTTCGTAGATTTATGTCTTCTGATATTACATCCCAGGTTCTATGTAGATGTAGAAATATCCGTATATATACTGCAGGGGTGGCTAGACGGTTCGACAGTAGACGCAGCAGACGACGTCTCTGTGGCTGCTGCTGCCGGGTCTTTCTTCTCCTCTTCTCCCCTGCTGCTTTCCGTCGCCTTTTGCCCCACCGCGGGTCTTTCTGCGTCAATTTTTTGCTGAGCAGCCTCCACTTCTTCTGCGCCGCTTTTTCTGCCGTTGGTGTGCATCCCGGTGGAAGCTCCACGCCCGCGGCATCTGCTGCTGCACGGCAACTCACAAAAGAAAAATGAGAAGTGGCAGCAACGGCCAGCCCCTGCAGCACAAACCGACATCACCCCAGGCCACCACCACCCCGGTGCTGTGCCTCATCCATCTACACACACACACACACACACAGATACATATATATGTATATATATAGAGAGAGAGAGAGAGAAATACACATATATATGTATATATATACAGACACACACACAGAGATAAACATACACAGAGAAATCTAAATATATATATATACACACAGATACACACACCCAAACACACACATACACACACAAATATATATATATATATAGAGAGAGAGAGAGAGACACACACACACACACATACACACACACACACACATGCATACATAGAGATACAGGGGGACAAAGAAAAATGAAAGAACCATCGCCAGACAGATCTGTTGGATTAGTAGAGAAATGCTTTACCGTAGATATTCGTATTTCTAGTAGGTTGCTGTCACTGCCTTCTCTTCTATTCTTTCTCTGTCAGTCCCTCGTTGTGTCTCCCCACCTCTGCTGCTTTTTTCTTTCTCCTTCGCGTATTTCACCTCTTGCTGTCTCCGTCTCTGTCTCTGTGTGTATGTCTCCCTCTCTGTCGCCCTCGCCGTCTCCGTCTCTCTCTGTGTGTGTCTCGTCTCTGCTGTTTTGCTCCTCTGCTACTTCTTCTTCCGCTCTCGACATGCCGCAGTCTCATTGGCGCCCCTGTCTCTGCTGCTGCGGCTGCGTCTCCTTTTTCTCTCCGTCTCTGCGTCTCTCTCTCCGTCTCCGTCTGTCTCTCCTCCGTCTCCGGCTCTTTCTGTCTGTCTCTCGCTTCTCTGGCGCGGGCGCGGACGCGGACGCGGGGCCTTCCGACCGCGGCCCAGGCTCCATGTTGGTCCCGTTTTCGATAAAAAAGAATTTGAAGAAGATCTATCTGCTGCACTGGACGGTGGCAATGAAGCTCGTTCTCGCCGCTGCCTCCACCATGGTCCCGCCCAAATTCTGGGAGAAAGTCGTCTACCTGGAGAAGCTCTCGGATATTCTCAGCACGTTGAAAACGCCGCCTGACGAAGCGCTAGCGTAAGCCACTTCTTCTGCTGCTCTGTCCTGTGCAGCCAGCCGTCTCTCCGCCCACGCTCCTCTTCTTCTTTTTCCTTCTCTCCGTACCCCGGGGGGGGGGGGGGTTAACTGTGTGTGGCTCTCTGCTCCCCTCGGTTTCCTCTCTCCCCATGCGAATGCACAGAGATACGTAGACACAGGCATGGGACGGTGTCTCCTCCCACACAGAAAAGACGTTTGCATCTGGTTGACTGCCTTGTAATGTGAAAATATGAATACACGTCTGTGGCTGTCTTCTTAGACGAAAATACATACATGTACGTGTGTATATCTTGCAGGATATAGATATACGTGTGCGGATGAAGAGAACCAGATAGTAGATCAAACAATTACATGTATATGTATGTGTGGCAAGGGTAACAAGTTATAGATCAAATAAATAGATGTGTATAGTCAGTCATGTTTCGGTGGAGGAAAGTAGTAGGTCAATCAAACACATACGTATATACAGACATACATATGTATATATATGAATCTTTTTGTGTGTATGTGTGAGGGCGTGGCCGCGTGGCCACGGCTAGCGACTGCGGGCGTTTACCCGGGACGCGGGACGGCGGTCATTTTGTCTCTTTACATTTATTCAACTGTCAAGTAAATTTCTTGAACGACAAACTTTTCTTCTTCTTCTTCTTCCGCTTCCGGGTATTCTTGTGCTTATTCATTTTCTTCTCCTCTTCCCTCTGTTCTTTGCTCCTCTTTTCTTCCCTTCCTGTTCTTCTCTTTATCGTCTTCTACGTGTTCTTCGTCCTCCTCTTCTCCTCCTTACCCTTCTTCTTTTTCCAAGGGCACACACGTGTGAGGTAGGGAGGGGGTCACGGCTGCCTGTGTCAATTTGCTGGGGAGAGACAGAAGCAGATTTTCTTCGTCTTCTCGTTTCTCCTGTCCTTCCTTCTCCTTTCTCTTCCTCTTCTTTTTCTTCGTGGCGGTTCCTAGAGCTGCTTCTGCCAGTCTGCCAGGAGCACACGTATGTAGAGTACCAAAAAGTGGAGACTAGAAGGTACATTTTTCCGTCCTCCTTCTTGCGCCTCTTTCTCGATTCGTCTTCCCCCCCTCCACCTTCCTTTTTCTGTTCACTTTTCTCTCGACAACGTCTGTGTCCTCTCCGTTTATTACTTCTGTGACTTTCTCTCCTGTCCCTGTTTCTCTATTCATTGTCCGTGTATATTTCTGCGTAGGGAGAGGTGCTGCAGTTGCACTTGTGTGAGACACCCCCCCCCATCCCTTCCCCCCGATAAATTTGTCGATCTCTCTTCCTTCTGACTCTTTTCTTTTCCTACTCATTTCTCTGCCCTTCTCTTAATCGAAGTATTTCCGCAGTTCCTGTCTTGTAGTTCTCCACAAAAACTCCGTTCTGGTCCTCCTCTCCCCCTCCCCGCCGTGTGTCGCGCCTCTCTTGCCTCTCTGCTGCCTTCTCTGTCTCCGTGTTTTCTCTCCGTCGCTTGTTATTCGTCTCTTTTTTGCTGCTTACCCTCCGTCCGCACCTTCTTCTTCTCTGGCCCTTCGCGTTCTCATCCCGCGTCTCTCACCCCCTTCCCCCGCTCGTCTGCCCACCCCCCTGCCACTTTCTCTCTTTTTCTCTCTCTTTTTTCTCGACTTTCTCTCCCTGTGTGTCTCTCTCTTTCGCGTTTCCCATCTGTCTTCCTCTGTCTTGCTCCTTTTCTTGCCTTCTGTGTCTGTCCCCCTCTTTTTCCTGCGAGGTGCTGCCGCTCTTTTCCATCTGTTTCTTCGATATGGATGCGTGTGTGTGTGTGTGGGCGGGTGGGGGGCTGCTGCTGCGCTGCGGGTGTGGCGGGCGTGGGCAGGCGTTTTCCGTACGTGGTGCAGCACGAGGAGGAGATGCGCATTGCCCCAGGAAACGCGCTCTCAATCTTCGGGACGCCGGTTGAAATTCTCTCGCAGAGAATCCCCTTTGCCCTGCAGCCTCCCTACACGCGCCTCCCATCGATATACGTGGACTTTGTTTTCCACCTGACACAAAGGGAAGTGCTGCTCACGAAAGACCTTCTCCATCTGCAGGCCGACTGCGTCTCTCTCTACGCCTTCGTAGGAGACGTAGACAGCGGCAATCCTGCTGTCGAGTGGTCCAACGTGCGGGCCCTTGTCACCGCCTTTCGTCTTCTCTTCGATGCGCTCGATGTCCCCCTTCTTGGCCGTCAAGCGTATCCTACCTTCCTGACGCTCTCGAGTAAGCAGTTTTCTTGCTGCTGCTTCTACGACGGAGACACCGATGAAAGTGGAAGAAAAGCAGAGCAGAAGCGAAGAAAGGGAAAGGCACCGAAAGAGAGGAAGAAAAACGGGAAGGGGACACACACACACACACACGCTTTCACACAGACACGTATTTAGACAGACAACAGAGACACAGAGGGAAGACAAGAAGAGAGGAGAAACGGAAGATGAGGAAAGGGAGGAGAATGTGCTTTTTAGAAAGACAGAGAAAAGTGAGAGACAAGCAGGAGGGGCAGGTGGTGGAAGGTGTGCACACGGCATTGAAGGAGAAGGGGAAGGCCACGCAAGACAGCTGACGGAGGAGGGAAAAGTGTTGACGCGCGCGACGAAAAGGCGTTGTCTTTGCTTTTTTTTCTTCCGCACCCCTTCCTGTCCCTGCCGCTCGGAGAAGCAAATAATCAGAGTGACCTTCTTCCCGGTGTTTTCTTCTTGGCGAAGTTTCTTGTCTCCGCGCAGAGAGAAAGAAGAAAGGCGAGGGGAAGGGCGCGGCGAAGGTCACCGACCGATCAGCGACAGGGGGATGACGCGCTTCATTTCGTCTGCTGAAAAATTTGCATTAGGAGAAGTCGTACGTAGGAAAAGCAAAGGGAAATCAGAGAGAAAAACAGAAAAGAAGTTCTTCCCATATGTAAAACAGATATCCATTCACAAAGATTCTGTGGCACCAATACATACGCGTGGGCACCTCGCACATGCATTCGTGAAGCGATATACACATACAAGCATATACACCCACGTATATATACACGAACATACATATACATATATATATCTATATGTGCAAACACGTACATACTTATATACGTACATCATATATACGTATACACATATACATACATGTACACGTATGTATATATATACGTACATACATACGTATATACATACAGACAGATACATACACGAGATACTATATATACATATGTATATAACGTTGACGTATGTATGCGTATACTAGTATATGCGTAGGTACAAGAGCCCAGCATGCGTGTGTACACTTGTGTGTTTATTTCGAGCGATAATCTTAATTCTGGTGTATTACGCCCATGCAAACCCTGATCTATATCTGTAGGTAGGGGGACACACACCCATTTATACATGCGAGTGCATATACGTATAGAGGGAGTATAGAGGGAGAGAGACAGATGTACAGCTGTTTCTGTATGTATATATATGTACATAGAGAGAGAGAATGATGTAGGGCTGTTTCTGTGAGAATATATATATATAGGGTGAGAGGGAGAGACATATGCACAGCTGCTTTGTATGTAGGTATACGTATTTATAGATAGAGAGAGAGAGAAAGAAAAAAGAGAGAGACAGAGAGAGAGAAAAGTGTACAACTTTTTATCTGTTCGTCTACACACAGGTATATGTGTGTACGTGTGCTGCAGCAACTGATCTACGATGTAGTTGCGTGCGGGGAGATGTTGACAGCAGTACCTTTTTCAGAACTGCCATGGTAACTTGTTTCTTTTTTTGGAAGCTCTGCTGTTGCAGCTGCTGCTCTCTGCTACCTATCCGTCTGTGTGTGTGTGTGTGTGCGTATATCTCTGTCTCCGTCTGCGTGTGTGTGTGTCTGTGTTTTTGTTGCATTATTTTGCGTTGCAGAAGCAGCGCTGAAGCCGGACAAAGGAAAAATTCAGGCGGCACTGCGGAAGTTATACGACCGGTTGACGCGTGGAGAGCAGGAGACGTTTACTGTACGCATGCAGCATTGCGACTTTTCTCCTTTCCGCCTGCTTCTCTGCCAGGAGCACGTCATGCTGGATATAATTTTCCACAGCAACATGCCAAATGTTTTCCTCTTTCTCTCTTTCCCTCTTCCTTTCTCTTTCTTCCTTCTTCTGTTTCGCTTTCTCTCCCCTTCTCTTTTTCTTCTCTGTCTCTCTCTCTCTCTCCAGACACATGTATACTTGTTGTCGTAGGGGCTTATGGAAGGTCGTTTCTCACTTGCAGGTGTGTGTCTGTGTGTGTGTATGTGTGTATGTGTCTGCCCGTGCTTCTCTTGCAGCCCTCTTTTATATGCGGAAGTATATTTCTCTCGCCCCTGTGTTTATCTGTGTGCCTGTGTGTGTTTGTACATGGCTCTACATGTATAGAGAGAGACACACTTATATATATATATATATAAAAATGTAGTTAAGTACGTGTGTATATGCATATGTATGTAAATGTGTATGAATATAGACTTGGAAGTTTCACACAGTTTTGCTTGTAGAAAAAGACAGATGCGCTGGGTGGGAAAGACGTTCCAGTTGCCTTTCGTTGCCTTGCTTTCTCTGGAGACCCCTGATGACGCTGGAGTGTATGTACACCCCACGAGTGTATGTACACTCTGCGAGTGTATGTACACCCCACGAGTGCATGTGTGTAGATGCGGATGTGGCCAGGAAGGAGAGCAAAAATTTGTTGTGAGGCCAACGTGACGGGGCAGCAGCTTGACGTTCTACTCAGGCGAACTTCCTTGTCTGTTCTGCTTCTCCCTACAACATTTCTTTACCAATCTATTTCTCATTTTACCTGCTTCTCTATAGAGCAACCTACGACTACATTTATATATATATATATATATATATATATTCTATATACGTACGTGTCTTTTCATGTGCATATCTGAACATACGTATATATATATATATATGTGTACATACCTACTCATGTATGTATATAAACATATATCTATATATGCGTGCCTATACATGCGCATATATACATGTGTGTGTAGATGCTCTTCGTTAAAAAAAAAAAACAATGAAGTCTCCGTCCCTTTTGACTTCATGTGTGTCCCTCTTCACGTCTACGTGCATGTTTCCAAATACATATATTTACAACATATACACATAAGCATGCACATATGTATAGTTACATACATGCCTCTTTCCACATATATATATATGTTGGGGTACGTATATATGTATATATATGTATATTTACACTCATGGCTCTTTATATATATACATATTTACAATGTATTTATACATATGTTTGAATACGTTTATATACATATATATGCGTACTGACACACGTAGCTCATTCAAAAATATCTATATTTATATATGTATATATATATATGTATATACACACACAAATAAACATATATATATATATATATATATATGTATATATGATCGGCCATGTGTGTATATTTATATATACACATATACATATATATATATATATATATATATATGTTTAGTAAAGAGTTTTGATAGGAGTTCGGTTTGCAGCTTACAGACGACGGCAAGGTTTTTGCGTGGGGGACGGTCTACGGCAAGAGTGTCCCCTTCGAACATTCTCCTCTATGTTAGTTTTTATCTTCTTTACTTCCTAAGTAATATATTCTGCCTTTTTTCGGGGGGGGGGGGAATAGCATTCTGCTTCTGCAGAGTACCCCTGCGTTTACCCGGGGACTTATCAATATAGATTTATATATATATATATGTTTATGTGTAGATATTCATAATATGTATATGTGTACATATTCATACATATTTGTACACATATATATATATATATACGTACGGATCTGTATTCTTACACAGTTACGCGTGTATGTACATATATGTGTATATATATGTGTATATAGAGAGACAGAGATAGAGAGATATATATATCAATCTATCTCTCGTAATTGAGAACTTCTCCTGCCGTTCACATTATATATATATGGTTGTATATGTATAAATAATGTACATACGGTTGTATATATATATATACGTGTGAATGTTGTAGATATACATATATATATATATGAAGTAGTAGCTGTTTAGGTTGAGACAGCGGAGCCTATATTGGATACTTTCTTCTTTAAAAAAGAGGAAAAGTTATTTCTTGTTCATTCGCTTCTTCTGCCGCAGAGTTTTTCGCTTCTCAAAACGATAGAACGCTACCAAGAAGGCAACAGCAAGTCAACATTTTCTTGTTGACTTTTCTTTCCTGCGCCCCCTTCTTCGTGTACTTCCCTGTCATGTCTTTCTGCGTATTTTCCTGTTTTATCGTCTCGCCCTTTTTTCCTTCGTCTTTCTCTCCATACACTTTTTTCCCGCCCCCCCCCCCCCACTTCCCCCTTCCCCGTCCCCTGAAGCTTTCTTCATTTTTCTTCTCAACTTCGTCTTTTGCATTTTTCTCCCTTTTTTGTTTTGGCAACTCCTCAAATGTGCTGTGCTTCCCTTTCTTGCAAAAGTATTCGTCTCGTTTCTTTCTTCTTTTTGCCCGAAATTTACCTTTCTTCTGTATCTTTTTCGTTTTCGTGTGTTTGGTCGACTTCTTGGTCTCCCTGCTGCTTTTCTCTCTCTAATTCTATCGCCTTCCTCTGCACCCCTTCTTTTTTGTCGTCCGTTTTCTTCTCTCTCCTCACCGTCTTTGCAGTTTCTCAACTCTTCTCTTCTTTTTCTTCCTGTTTTCTCTTCTTTGGTGCCTGTCCCTCCCCCTCGAGACGCCACTGCTTTTCGCTTTCTTCTTCCTTCCTCTTTTGTCCCCTTTTCCTTTCGTCCTTTTCCCAAAGTTTTGTTCCTCTTTTCGGTAGGGTTTTCTGCATTTCTTCTCCAGTCTTTTCTTCATTTGTGTCCCTTCTTTCTTTCATGCTTTTTCTTCTGTTTTGTTGCAGTACCTCCTCGACACTTTCAGGAAAGTTGCCGCCGAGGCAGATGAAAATGGGGTACGCATCATCCGCACCTGCGGACACTGCAGTTACTTCCTCCGCTCTCTCCTGTTATTCACGTGCAGATCTTTTTTTACGTAGTCATACGTCCGGGATATATTTGTATATCATCGCCACATATATACAAAAAGTAGTCAACAGAGAAACGGCAGTGCGCACATAAATATATTTTTGACGTATCTGTAGAGAGAAAGACAGAGGGAGACACAGAGGTGTGTCTGTTATACATATACATATATACATATATATATACACACTATAGGTACGTGTTACGTCAACAGACACATACAGAAGTATATACATATATACATATATAATACATATATATATATGTATATATATGGACTTGTCATATGGAGAGATAGTGATATGGAAGTGTGTACTCATGAACATTTTACGTATTTGCATAGATACAGAGAAAGAGAGAGGTGGATGCATATATATACATATATATATAGGTATACGTGTATATACATATATATATCTCTATATAGAGAGAGAGAGGGAGACACACACACACACACAGACGTACATATTTTATGTCGTCGGTACTTCATAGAAAAGTATTGCACGCGTCTATACTTGATATGAATAACGTTTCATAAATATTTCTCTCCACATCTGTATACATACCTCTCTCTATATATATACATATAGATATATATGTGTGTGTATGGGTGTATGTCCTGGTCGTCGTTTTGCGCTGCCGTTCCAGTATAGGTTTTCTTCTCCTTGTGTCTCTGTCTCTATATTAGTGATGTCTACAAACACCCCAGAGACGTGTTGGTTCTCCTTTTTGTTTATAAAAGAGAAGATTGTGAAGAGTTTGTTGTGTTGCTGCGGACACGGTTGGCGCGCAGATGACTTCTGCGAAGATTGCAGAAGTCTTCGGTCCGTCGTTTTGCCGGCCGGTGGACAAACCCGACGCCCAGTTGCCGGTCGTCTCTCAAGTAAGCCGGCGAGAGACAGACGACCAAAATTCACCTGCGCAGAAAGGAGAAGGGAGGAGTTTCCAAAAGAGAGAGAGAGGGGGGGAGACGGAAGATGAGAGAAAAGGCGGGGAGGAGAGACTAAAAGGGAAGAAAGGAAGAGAAGGACAGAGAAAGAAAGCGAGAAAAAAGAAGAGAGGAACACGCGGAGACAAAGGACAGAAGAAAAAGAAGATGAAAGGAAGGCAGCCGCGCGGGGCAGACGGGCGAAGGAACACAGCAACGCACCGGTGAAGAAGAGAAGAAAGAAAAAACGGACGGGAGGAAGACGGAAGCAGCACAAAAGCAGAAAATGAAGGGAGCGGATGGGAAGAAGTCGAAAGCAAGCAGAAGGCAAAGAAAAGGATAACAGTCAAGTGAAAGACGAAGAGGAAGAGAAGAGGAGGAGGAGAATTATACGCTGTGAAAAAAAGAAGGAACACGTGCCGAAAAGTCGCAGGAAAAGTCACTGGCCGCACATCTGTTGTCTGTAGTATCACTACCTGTCCCTCTCCCTCTCTGTATATATATATATATATATATATGCGCATACATACATATATATATATATATATGTATATATGCTACTACTAGTTGTTTCACTCTGTATATACAGAAACACATATATATATATATATATATTTACACACAGATGTATATATGTATATATTATTTCTTTTTCTCGTACACATGTCTCTCTATATATAGAAGAAGCCTGTATATATGTATATATATATATATATTTAAATGTATGTCTCGTGAGGGGAAGAGAAAGTGACTTTTTTTCTTGAGCTGCTGCGGGCGACAGCAGCAGCAGCAGAGCCGCGGCTGCTGGTTCTTCCTCTTTCTTTGCCAGTACGGCCTCGGGGAAGGGGGGAGGGTGGAGTGGCCGCAACGTCATTTCCTCTTCTTCTCGACTGAGAGGAAATCGTCGACGGGAAGGAGGGCGCGAAGAAGTCAACGCGACCTGCTGCTGCAGCACACCTCTCTTCTGATTTGCTGCGACAGAAAGAGACACACACGCACGCACAGCAGGCAGCCAAGAGAGAGAAAAAAGAAAGCGTCAACAAAGGCTGCTCGTCTGTGGCTGGGGTCTGTAGTTTGACGTGGCTCTGTACAAGTTTTCAAGCAGACACACACATATAAATGCGTGGACGTGTTCTGTCGCGTAAAAGAGGCAGAGGATGAAGAGCGGACACGTGCAGAGAAGACGGGGCGGGAGGATGAGGATGGAAGAGAAAGAAGAAGAAAAAGAGGCGGAGTACCGGAGAGACATGATGAAGAGAAGGAAGAGACACGGAGACGCGCGGGAGCGAGGAGGGGAGGAAGACGGAGAGCAGAAGAAAGGAAAGGAAAACGGGAAAAGAAGAAAGTGATTGACTGCTGCAGAGGTCCCTCTTGGGTGGAGACGCCAGAAGCAAAGAAGAGAGAACAGATGGCACACAGAGGGGAAGAAAGGGAGGGTGACTGCAAGAAAGGAAAAGACATGAAGAGTACTGAAAATGCGTTAAATCCGCCGTCGTCCAATTCTTCTTCTCCGTGGTGTTCTTCTCCTTTTCCTGCTGTTACTCATCCGCGTCTCTTCTCTGGACGGAGCCGTTCGTCTCTTTTCCTCTTCTTCGCTCTGGCTTTTCGCGGCTGAGTGGAGGGGACAAAGCGAGTAGAAATTAGAAGAAAACCACCAGGCAGTCGTCAGATTAGGGAGCGAAATGAGGAGGTGAACACGCGAAAGAAGAAGAAGAAAGGGGACGGTGGATCGAATAAATAAAACGGGAAGGTGGACAGAGAGCGAATCCTGGGCACGGTCTTCGTCGGGAATATTTGGTAGATGATTCATAGAAAAAATAAAACAGGAACACAAAAAGATGAATAGAACTACGTCCAACATAAATATATATATATATATATATGCAGATATATGCCTAGGTAAGCACGTATGCATAGAGACGCATAGGTGTGTGTGGGTGTGCAGGTGTGCCTATGTGTGTACATATACATATATATATATACATATGTGTGTGTGTACATGAGTTTACTATTATATGTGAATATATTATACTTGTATATAAGGTATATCTGCCTGTATATACCTGTGCGTACATTACATATATATATATATATGCATATCTGTATATAGATATGTTCCTCAACGTAAACAGATATACACGTAGGCAAACCTTTACGTGCCTGTACACCTGCGTATGTATGCATGCTTTTACATATACGTATATATATATATATATGTGTGGATATAAGTCTCTCTACGTCTTCGCGCCTTGCATATGTGTATGAGTTTCTGTATATACGCGCATGTATCGATATACACGTATATGTATATGTGCGTCCCAGCGTATATTTGTGTGGCGTATAGACGCGTCGACAGACATTTTGTGTTTCTCCCCCTTCACTTTCGTGTCACTCTCCCTCACTCTTTCTGTATTCATCTCTGTCGACCGTATATGTCTCTTTTTTTCTCCTTTTCGTCTTCTGCTTTGGTTTGGCCCTTTCTCTTTGTCTCTTCCCTTGTGAAGCTGCTTCTTGCTTTCTGTCCTTCCTTTCTTCCGCCCTGTCTTTCTCTGGCTTGTTGCTGCTGTTGGTCGTAGGTCGCTGTTGAAGCGCTGCGCCTGGCTATCGAGAACCCGCAGTGGTTCCCCCTTTCTGCAAAGGCAGAGGAAGAAGAAAGCAGCTCAGAAGAAGAGGAGTCTGAAGAAGAAGAAGAATCTTCGAGCGAAGAGTCCGACGCTGCCCCTGCGCCGAAGAAACCTGCTGCAGCTCCTCCCGCTGCTGCTGCGGCCGCGAAGAAAGCCGCCGCTCCTGCGGTCCCTGCAGCAGCAGCAACGGCGGCACCAGCACCTGCAGCAGCAGCGGCATCCCAAACGAAAGGAGCAGCAGCAGCAACACCCGCAGCAGCCGCAGCCAAACCCACGCCGGCAGGTGAGAAGGCGTGTGTAATTGTAGTAAAAGTAGTAGGGAAAGAAGAAGGGAAGAAGAAGAGCAGGACGTGCGAAGACCAAGCCGAGTGGCTGAGCGAAGGCGTCGAAGAAAGTGGACGAACGGTGAAGAAGAGAAGAAAAGGAGGAGAAGAGGAAGGAAAGAAGAGAAACGAGAAGAGAGGAGAAGAAGAAAAGAAGAGAGGCAGATAGACATGCAGACGAAGAAGGAGATGATGATGATGAAAAGACAGAAGAATGAGGAGGAGAGAGAAACAGGCAACAGCGCGGGGAGTCTCAAACACGAAAAGGGAATGATGACAGCACAGAATATTTACAGGTTTATGTTCTAGAAAGACAAAGAATGTTTTGGCAGCAGCAACAGCAAAAAACAGCCCCACAGCCACCACAAACACTAACAGCAAATCTCGAGCAGCAACACGGCGAGCAGCAGCAGCAAGAGGAATAGCAGCAGCCAGAGGAGCAGCAGTAGCAAGAGGAACAGCAGCAGCCAGAGGAGCAGCAGCGGCAGTAAGAGGAGCAGCAGCAGAAGGTAAACACGGTTTGCGACAGCAGCATGAGGCGTAGTAGCAGAAGCCACAGGACCTACCGCAGCAGCAGCAAGAGTAACAGCAGGAGCACGAGCAACAACAGCAGCCACAGCAACAGCAGCAGCAGCACAAGAAGAGCAGCGCGTGCTGCAGAGGCACGGGCGAGTAGGTTGAAGCGCACCACGGACACCTGCAGCGCTAGCGGTAGAAAAAGAGCAGCGCCGCCCTCAGCGGCAGCAACAGGAGGAGCAACAGCCGCAGCAAGACCCCCAGAAGCAGCAACAGCGACAGCGGCAGAGGCGCAAAAGCACCTGCTGCAGCAGCGACGAACGTGGCAGCAAGAGCAGCAGGAGAAACAGCAAGAGCAGCGTACGAAGCAGGATAAGCAGCAGAAGCAGCAGGACGAACAGGAGGAGAAGCAGCAAGAGCAGCAGAAGAAGCAGGACGAGCAGTAGGAGAAGCAGCAAGAGCAGCGTTTGCAATACAGGCAGCACCGGAGACCAGCAGCGGCGGCACGGGACATCGGTCTTACGACAGCTACAGCAGCCATAGCAGCTCTGCCTAGCGCAGCGCGGATCTCAAACACATATATATAAAAATATATGTATAAATATAAATGTGACCGTGAAAGCCGGTGAGGAGGAGGAGTAGCAGGGAGTGAAAGAAGAGCGGGAGCAGCGCGAGAATAGCAGCAGATGTGTAGAGGGCGATGCTTAGCCGTCCGTAGCGTCCTGAAGTGGGAGCAGCACTCGTGCCGAAGTAAGACACACCTGGCTCTACACGCGTCAACATGGCTGTGTCTAGCAATTTTTTCGACAGGGCGTCTCACGGCAGCGGCGGCAGCTCTCTTTTCGTCCCCCCTGTGCATGCAAACTTGGGGTGCACACGTGCCTCACGAACATGTAAAAAAAAGGAAGTATGCGTCTTCTTGGGCAGTTTTCTTCCTCTACGTATAGACGTGCATCACAGATATAATGTTATAGGCACACACATTTTCCTCAAGTAAATTCTTATGTATTATCTGGCGCGTATACACACATTTTGGACGTATATACATATGCGTGCACGAGCTCATAAATGTGTACGTATTATATCTCGCGTATATACACTTTTTCGTATGTATATACATACACGTGTACGAGCTCAGATATGTATATGTATTTTGCTTATGGCGTATATATACACTTTTTTGTATGTGTATACGTGCACGAGCTCATATGTGCATACCTCTGTGTATGCGTATGTGGATACGTACCTCGAAAAAGAGAGAGAGGGGAAGTGTGGGACGCAGTTGTGGAAGAGTGTGTGTACATCTGTGGATATGATAATGTCGGACGCGCGTCGCTATGCCTCGGGGCGTTGCCAGACGTTTACGGAGGACAATGTTTTCTCTTTGTAGCCGTCTGTGCCTCTGTTTACTGAAAGAATCGCTGGAGAGGGAAGTGGAGAGGACGGTGTGCGGCGTGTTGCTGTTGTGTGCAGGGAAGAAGCGGGAGACGTCGAGCAGCAGCAGTGAAGAGGAGGAAGAAGAAGAGAGTTCAGAAGAAGAGGAAGAGGAAGACGAAGAGTAGAAGCAGAAGTCGCTACGCGCCGCTGTGGACGGTGTACTCAGCGATCTCCTTCTCCGCTCTTGCGCCTCACGATGCGGTGTCACAACACCGGAGGTGTCTCTGTGTGGGCGGGAAGGACTGCCGAGACTGCCAAGAAAAGAAGGAAAACGAGCCGTTGTCTTCATCGAGAAACACAGAAGAGAAACAGAAAAGGAAGTCCCTCTTCCGACACTTCTTCTGAAAGGCAACAAAGTTCTTCGTATCGTCGCCCAAAACCCGCTGTCTCTCTTTCACCTGTATAACGCATATACATAAATATATATATATATATATAGAGAGAGAGAGAGTTGCTGTCTCTCTTTCACGTGCACAACGCATATACATATATATGTATATATATGTGTCTATAGAGATTTGCTGTCTCTCTTTCGCGTGTACAACGCATATATATATATACTCACTATCTCCGTTTCAGATGTAAAACTCACGCATATGTATATATGGAGAAACTCGCTGTCTCTTTCACATGTAGAACGTGTATAGGTATATATATGTATTTGTGTTGGTGTGTGTACATATCCGTAGGTCGATAATTTGTACACTTTTTTCTGTAATCTTCATTGACGCGCATATGGGTATCTATACGCATATATATCCGTACACTTGTGTGCGCCCGTATGTAAATCTGTGAGGCTTTACTGGTATAGCTATAGGGAGGTTGTTTATCAACCTGTCCTAACGAAGAAAGTCCTGTTTCTTCGGCGTTATTTTTTCGGCCGTTGTATGCGAGGATCCGCGCAGATTGTCAGTGAGCAGTGCTGCTTGAAGGGGAACGTGTGAAGGCACACGCACACCCCCTGCGATCCTTAACATAAGTGTTCATTTATACAAATATAGGTGTATGTACGGCCAGGGGGGGACACATGCATATATATACGTATATATATGTATACGTATGTACACGTTTGTGTGTGTACGTAAATATGTAAAAGCAATAAATTCTGACAGGTAAATGAAGAAGTCCGCCGACGACCCTGATTACGTCAAGATAATTCACACACAGGGAGGGACATGGGAGTCACTGATGGCTAGCGCTATTTTCTTCGAATACGTCTATGTACCTACACATCCATCTTTGAACAGGGGCCTTTAAAAGGAAGTATACATACGTGTGTGTGTCTGTGTGTGAATATGAAGAAGTGATCGCGCGCCTACTTTCCTACGTGTATATGTAGGAGAGCTTGCACAGCAGCGGTGGGGTCAAGAAGCAGGAGGGTCGGTTACTGCAGTATGTCTGTCTGCCCTGTGTGTGTACAAAGTTCTATGTGCAGGTGGGAGATCCACACATGTGGCGGTCTCCACGTATGTGAGACATAGTCTTAAAAATGTATGAGCACGTGAGTGCTTCATGGCTGTGAATTTCGCGCTCCAGGAAGACGAGAGCGAAGAAGTGAAGTTTCTTTGAATGTTGCGGCGCACAGACACCCGCAACGGATGCACGCTTTTTTCTTGTGCGCGTATGTGTCAGCAGGCGTCAGAGAGTAGCGACCTATCACACGTATGCAGCCCAGCAGCAGGTGTTTTCGTCAACGCTGTTGGCCGATCTCCCTATCGTATTCCCTCTTTTGACCTATATATGTATGTGTGTGATACGTCAGGACGTTTTAGCGCGTATATGCATATGTGCGCGTGAATCTGTTTACACGTAAGTAGAGAGATAGAGGGTTATTCACAAAGTTTTCCCCTTCATCGACACGCATCATGTGAAAGCTCCCCAAGACGTCTGGCTGGCGCGGACCGAAGGCTTTACCTTTTCGATATTTTCGAAGAAGAGCAAAAAAATGGGGAGGCATCTATGCACACACACGCCTGACAGAAGAAGGCCCACAAATTTGAAGAAGCTAGTGCAGGCTCACGTCACTGACGAAGAAAGAGTGCGTCTCTCTGGCTTGGAGAGACAGCAGGGAAGACGAGTAAATAGGCCTCTTTGTGTCTTAACTCCGTCCGTCCTCGGGAACGCGGTGGCACGTCGTAGGAAAAGCTGTTGTTTTCTATCTGTCGACTTCATAAATTTTAGACAAAACGGATGTTTTCAAGAGGTGCGCAGATTCAGCGGTGCTGGAGATCTCACGTAAGCACGCACAACGGGACGTTCTCATGGACCTCCTAAGCGTTCGAAGAGCTGAAAACATGTTTGTCCTCTATTCTTCTACTACAGTGTCTTCGTGTATTAGGTCGCTTTTTCTTCGGTCTCTTTGAACTACACGGTTCCCTTTTTCATCGATAGCCTACTCACGTTCAAAGCGTCTGACTCTGCGGGGGATCTATCCTGCGGCTACATCTGCGTCAATGTTGTGAACTTCCGAGTTACACAAGATTTAAAAGTTTCTTTTTCCCATCTTTTATCGTCCCCATACGTCCTGTACTTTTTCTTCCTTGTTCTCACTGTCCGTCGTAGTCTGTTGTCTCAGCTCCGGTGTCTTTATTCTTGTATACATTCCTTTATCTTTGCTTCTTGTTCGTGCCCTTTTTTCCCTTTCCGACTTTTTCCTCCGCCTTTTTGTGTCCGATGCGTCTTCACGTTGTTTTGCCTGCGTAGACGGGAAGAAACGTTCCATATCTCAGCCGTTTATATAGTCGGTGATCCCGTGGGAACTGCCTGCTACGTTGTTGCGTCTTGTGGAAAGAACTGTATGGGCGCGTCTGGCGAGGCGCGCGCATTTGAGTGTGTGCTATATTTTTTGTAGTGACACACATGCAGGTGTGTAGACACCGACGTACGTGTGTATGTGGCAGTACGTATGCACATGGGTGTATCTATGCCCAGACGCGCATAAATACATATTACATGTGAGTATGTAGATACGCGTATGAATGTAGAAAATGAGGTACTCCTCAAGATGTACAGACACGAACTTGTACGCTTACACGTGTGAATGAAGACAAGTTCTTTGGTGTGCACGGTTCTACTTTTTGACGTACGAACCGCGCCGCGGATGTTGCCGAATGAGGTGCCAAAATGTTTTTGTGAATGGCGATGGACAGCGGCTCTTTTTTGGGCATCTTTGTTTGAGCCCTCTGAAGTGATGTTTGTTGACGCGGCTTTACACTGTCTTCCTATGAAACCCTCTATTTCCCGTCTTGTCCCGCCCGAAAGGGTTCTTTTCGTCGGGAAAGAAACACGAAAAGAGGCAGCTATCAGATGTTCAAAACAGAGATATCTAGAGGATCCAGCAATAGATAGAAGGAAGCCTGCGTGTCTCTAGAGAAAGTACATGAATATGTGAATGTTTGAATGTGGTGCGTGTTACTCTAGTCAGGTTGTAGCGTCATCCATATGGGGACATGCATCTACTGCTACGTAGATAGCCGTGTTCAGCGTTCTAGGGACAACCACCATGTATGGATGTATATGTGTATATATATACATATATATATATACATATATATATATATATGCATATATGTATGTATATGTGGGCATACGTGATATATGTACATACACATGAAGAGAGTGATGGGATCGTGAGCTTATACTTTGACGCGTACCCATAGTTGCATCTATGTGTATACACGTAGATGTATTCGCGAGTGCTAGGGCGTAGAGACGCACGCTAGATATGTGTATAAGTGTATGCGTGTGCCCAAACTGGTGCGGCGGCTGTAATACGTACGGTCCGACTTTTTCGCGTCTACGCAGAAAAATTGTGTTTAGCTTCGTTGTTACAGTAGTGCAGAACCCGTTCACACATGTGTCCGCATCTTTTATTAGAGACCTTTTCCTTTGTTCTTCACGTTCACAGCGAGTGGAACCGATTCACACGTGTGTACGCATGTGTTGTCGGAGGACTTTGTCTTTGTTTACCAAATTCACGGCGAGAAGAAAAGGTGGAGGTGCGTCTACTGCTGCATGACTCACAGTTCCTTGGCGTACAAAAGAACACAAAGGAGAGACTGGAAACACCGTAATTATCGAGAGCTTCGTGTTCAGTTCCTTTTGTAGGCGTCGGATATGTGTACACATATCTATATAGACGTACATTCTTATATACAAACGTGTACTTGTCGGGTTCATTGATTTATGCTTACACGCGTGTATCTATATGCATTTAATGCAAATGTAACACTTTCGACGACTTACATCCATAGTTATCGTGTACTTACGTTTCACACGCGGAAAACGGCATTCTTTGCGTGTTATATTTCAAGGAGTCGCAGCAAAAGCTAAAATGTCTGGTATTACGCGGACGGGTGTATGGGCGCACTTGTTTGTGTAGAGATCCATGCGTAAGTGAGAGGTGCACGTGTCTGTCTGTCTAGGCAGATATGAGCATTTGGGTCTGTACCCGCACGGGAAGCCATCACGTACACTGTGATACGTTCATCCCAATTATACACAACGGACCGCGCTGCAGTAACGATGTGGCTATCCTCCCGATGACAGCGCAAAATGGAGTCTCACAGCGTCCATTTCTACGGACTTGTAATGCCGTTATTACAAACTGCACAAGAGTGGCTCAGTAGTAATCTGAGGTATTCTTGTTGCGCAGAACTGGTAACGTAGAAGCTCCCTTTTTACAGGCGGAAATTTGGGAGAATCTGTGAAGTGGACGCTCCTTTTTCAGCCGGAACGTTGAGAGAATGAGTGGAGTGAATGGTCCACCTTCCTAGCGAAAAACTAGCCGCTTTGTTGGTGAAGGAAGCTCGTCCACAAGGTCTAAGATGAGTAGACGCTGCTACACTGAAGTACATGCAATCTTACATTGTAACTTGAAAACTTGCTGTCTGACAAAAGGGAAATCGGTGCCGCCTAGACACCAACGTGACAACGCAGCATCTTTATGGCAAAGAAAAGAGAATCTTCTCTTCTTATTCGAGTGTGGGCAGAGCCTTGCACGCTTGACCGCGACAGTAGTAGAAATGGCAAGAAATTTGTGTGCGTCCTTACGTCTATAGATATATATACATATATATGCCCGTTTCTTCGGGAAACGTCAATCAGTCAGGGAATGTACGTCCTTAGAGCGGTCTGGAATCTGCAGGATCCAGTGTCAGCACAACACATTTTCACATATGAGCGGCCTACGGAATGCTGTTGCGGTGTTAATATATATATATATATATATATATACGCCCGCGCATGAATAATTGTAAAGACTGACGACGACGAAGACACACGCACGTATTTCCACGTGCGGAAAACTTTGGACCTCTATGGAGCATAAATGTTTAACTTTGTGCACCACTTCTTTTTCTCAGCGATAAACCGTGCCGGTTTTTGAGTACAGCGGGCCGTAGTGGGGTCACAAGTACACAAGTGTGTCCAAATCTATTTGTGATATTAGCGTACGTGTAGATACGCAATCTGTGCCTCTTGCTCTTCCATAAATTCTCCTATAAATTCACTGAGAGAGACGAACTGTCGTGATTTTGAAACGAAAGGGTGCCTAATGAAATTCTGTTCAGTCTGTGTTACGAAACACAACTTTAGCCTTCCATGCATTGCAGAGCGCACGAGTCAACATTACTGCAGAAGAAATACGATAACGGTGATCAACACACTCTTGTAGACACAACAGGTTTTCTGTCCGCACGCCTCTGAGGGTATGCGTGCAATTTAGGTAGCAACCGCAGGTAAACACCTATGTGAGATGCATAACCGTAGTATACAGGCTCACGGAGGGTGCTTCTAGTTAGACAGTAACGCTGGAGTCTCTGCGTTTATGTATATAAGGTGACATCTCTACGTAAAACAAAGTCGAGGAGCGTCTACATTATGCCCACAGGACGGTACTGGCTCCACTTTGATGTATGCCTCGTAACCCTTACGTGTATACGGTGTCCGTACACAGGTACGCTGTTGACTTCATCATATGTATGTTTCGTATTATTCACGTGCGTTTGTTATGACCATACACAGGGGTTCACACTGGTAGATGCTTCGTATCCTTCCGTGCCAAGCATTTCGTGCAAGCAACATGGTCCTGCTTAGCTAAAGTTGTGCACAATCGTCATTTAAGGCTGAGAATAGTCGCACTTTTCGCACACAGTTGACATATCGTAGAGGCACAGACGCCTGCGAAGGGGACCTCGTGCAGAAAACTTTTTAATGCTGTCATTAGATGTCGGATTCAAATCAGCTAACAGCGTCGGTCGTGGAGCAGGTAATGGTACTTCTGCCGTCCATTCACCTACTTTCAGCCGCACACTTTTGGTTATCTGAATCACACTGTTCAGCTGGAATGTAAACTCTCTGAGGGCCTGTATCAATGTACGTGAAGGCATACATATACAGGGTTCGGCTACCCTTCCACGTGCAATCTTGATCCGAGAGGACACTTCTGTGTGGAGGATGTCATTTGGTATCAAAAAGTTGTTTTACAACAGCTAATCGCAACGGGACTCCATCGCGTACACTTCTTTTTCGTTGAGAGTTCGAAAAACCAACGTTGTTTAGAAACCACCTGTAAGTACCACGCTACATAATGCAGCAAGACGAGCAAAAAAGGGTCACTCAAGTCCGCTGACCTGTAGCATTCTCTTTTTTACTTACAACAGTAGTTCTGCCTGAAAGTACAATGATGTGATACACCACAGCACTTTTTCAAAGAGGGGTGGAGTCGCCTCACGTTCTCTCAGGTGTCACTAGACTGTGCGACTTCTTCTGAGAGCTTTCGTCTGTAGTGGCTTTTAAGATAGAAGAGTTTTTTCTTACCTGGAAATTCGCCATCTAGTTCTGGACTCAGTTTATATATAAACGCTTAGTTCATACAGGGAAGCCTCCTTTGTTAAAACAGGTCACTTCCAACGGACGACGTGACCATTTGTAGATATCAAACTGGATTTTCTAAGGAAGAGCAGCGTGTAACGATGGCTACTGACCTTGAACAGAAAATGTATCGCCAGACTGATGTCAGGCTGAGTTACACGTTTCCTCACATCCTTTGTGGATGACGATTTTGTTCAGCCGTCTCAGCGGACGTATGTGTCGACAGAGCTGCGTAAAAAGATAAAGGGTCAGGTTGTTAATTTTTTTATAGAACTACTAACAGAACGCGTCGGTGGCCGCTGATTCACATACTCGTCAGTTTACTGTTTTTCCAGTGATTGGTGCACTCTGCGGATTTCGCTTCCTCAATTGCGTCCGCCACTTCACGTTGCAACTAAGAGACTCTACGATGATGCAGCTTTTGTGTGAACAACTCCGACGTATACACCTAGGAAAGATTATGTGTTACACGAGTCTCTATGGTTGACGAATAACCCAAATGGTCCGTGCAATACGGTTACAAACATTTGGAGTCTAGGAATCGTCTTAGTGGAAGAATCCGAGGCATCTGCCTTCCTCTTGAACGATCGTTATAGTGCGAGTTTGAATCAGCTAGTGGATTCCGAAGCCTCTGTCCACGTGATGGAGAAGATGTGGAAAGTTCGCGCCACATTGCGTTTCAGATGACTCGAACAGAAGTTTCTTCTGCCTCGGTTTAGGGCCGCCTCCACACTTTAGGAACGCTAATAGCAGCAACCAAGCGTCTCTCGGGGTCAAAAAGGGAGAAGTAGGGGGAACTAAAACACTTTTTTTCAAGAGTTACACTGCCATCGCGCACAGGTTTTGCAGCTGCTTGTGGTGGTACAAGCACATCACTGGCTGCTGATCTTCGTAGTAACACAGCGCCTCCTGCTGCTATTGACCACCAGTGTACCGCGGCTGCTTCTGCTTCAGACCCTGTCGCAACAACAAGTCGAATCCTTTTTGAAGCCCGCCGACACCGTTTCTGCAGCCCCTGCAACTGCTGACTGGTGTTCCTGCTGTTGCTGCTGCTGCAGCGGTTGCGGGGGTTATTCCTGCTACCAGCCCCGCTGCCAACGCGGCTGCTGCCTCTGCTTGTCTGCCGGTGTTGCGTTAGGTGTTCCAAGCCCTCGGTGTTTGGATATGTGTGTCGTTTTTCTTGAATGTCGAATACTTCCCCTACAGCTTGCTGCACTTACAACGAAGTGCACACTCGAGTTCTGATGCTTTCCATACTTAGTTACTGCAAGTTTTTCATTCGTGCAGGAGTGTATGTTTATACTCAAACGCCGTATATCTACGCACGTAAACACACGTGTTTGTATAGCAACACAGAGTGGAGGCGCTACGGCTGAGGTGGTCACTTCCAGTCAACAAGCGGGAATGCAGTACCACGTTTGAACTACCTATGCTTTTCCGCGTGAAAGGAAACGCAACTGCTTGCGGCCGTCCTTATACAGCTCCACCTGTGTATAAAGGCTTCACACTTTCCGCCTCCACAGTTGTCCTTGTAGATGCTTCGATATATATTTGATGTGTTCGTAAGGGCTCATATGTGCCTTTTGCGCCGATAAGGACAAGAACACTTTTTTTTTTCAAAGCAGGTAGCCGGACTCAATTTGTCTTAGAGATTTGAGTAGAAGATACAATACTTGCCAGAACAGTTGTAGAGGCTGCAAGTGAACCGACGCACACGGACTATCTGTTAACAGTACTTCAGGAAGCAGTAGAAGGGATCACGGATATTGAGAAGCTTCCTACCGTCCTCTGTATAATACCCCTAAATGCCGACGTGCAAGCATACATAACTATACATGACATAGATGAACCTAAGAATCTGTAACAAATCTGATTGTGTTCCCTTCTTCGTGGCAACAGATCGGTATCTCAGAGAGGACGGAGCCCCTACCTTTTCACAAACGGCAAAGGGAAAAGTGTTGGTTTCTGTCAGCAATCCATTCAAGCACACTTACAAGAATTTATTTATGAACGGTTTGATACAAATTTATGAATGCCGGTATACACCTATGTACGTGTGTGTACATTTTTAGAGAAGAGTGCGGCTCCACGAGAAACCACCTGGAAGGTCACCCATGCCGACGCATACAGGTGCACGTATATATCTATGAATACGTATAACTATATATATATATATATATATATATATGGTTGTGCAGGGATAAAAGTAATGCTGATCTTCTTGCGGAGTAACGGGAGAACTTGACGGTTCAGCACATTTTCGGTTTGTGCCTTTGTGGATGTACTTTCGGATTTATACATTAGAGGGCAGGATTTTTCGTCGGTGTGGCGTCTTGCTCATCTCCCTCCCAGAGTAAGAAGACACACACTGCAGTCCCCCCCTCGCACATCGTCTTTTCCCGTGCCGCACGTATGTGTCTTTAACCGTGACGACCTATACGCATCAGTGCTTACGAATGTGTGCATGGCTCGCATACAGGGATACACCTCTACAGAGGTGTATACACGTGAAAAAGCTTCACTTCGAAGCTTTCTCATCGGTGCAGCTATGCTTGTGCACAGCGTCTGTACGCACCGCCGTAAACATGTGTGTGTGCACGTGTATGTACCTGTTTCTTCTCTGGAGAGTACGCACACAAAAGGATAAATATGTGTAAGTACATATGCGCAAATCTGTGTGTGCACTTGGGTTTGCAGTAAAGTTGTACATATATATATATATGTATATATACATATATACATGTATGTGTGTACACATTCACGAGTGCGGGCGTGCACCTGTGCTACATTCACCCAGGTGTACGTACACCACATTAGCCACAATCGGTGCCTCTTTTGGAGACGTCGGACACCACCGCCTTATAGACACTAACCTGCTAACCTGCGGACACCGTGCGCATTTGTATTTACAGAGACATTTAGCGTACCCACGTCTGTGTAGAATATGTAGGTGACTGCTGATGTGTTATAATTTCGGATATACCTGCGCATACATATGAAAGATATGTCCGTGTGTGCACACGGTTGTTTCAATTGAACTGTGCATCAGGCGCACATAGCGTTTGTGAGAGTCCCTGTCTTTCGCCACAGGAGACATCAAGGTGATAAACACGTGGTCTGTTCACATTTGTATCGTTTGTATCCGTTTGTGTGTATTTGTGTGTGGGTGCATATTTGTGTAGAAAAGTGTACGGGGCAGTTCACGTGGGTCTCGACGTATGGGCGCACCTCCCCTTCCCCCCGCATATCATACTTTTAAGGAGGGTGTGCATTCCGTTTGAACTGACCACTATTCGCTGGTTTAATTTCAGCCGGTCGAATTTCTCGTTTTTCGGGGCAGCTGTGTTTCTGACGGATTGCTTTCCCTCAACACCTCGAATTTCCTGACTAGATCCCCAGGTTCGACATATCGACAGGTCTGCCTTATATCTGTTTCTACACAAGCACGCGTACAAACGATCTCTACGTGTAAGTGTTTGTGGAGGTGTCTGCGCACACAGTCTACACTTAGGAGGCGAATGGCTCTCTCAAGGAAAAGTGTTCTTCCTTTGCAGCCTAAACTGCCACATATACACAAGAGAGCACACATACTTCTAGATACGTGTATATATATATATAAATGGCTGTAAATACACAGGCACGTATCTATAAGTGCAACATCCCACGTTCTGCCAGTCCTCATATCCGAAAAATATCGCTCGTAACATCAGTTGTGTTGCGCGTGGCGTTGCTGCTGCTGCTGATACGAATACACTGCGGTGAGCCATTATGCTTTTGCTTTTCTCCTTGCCTCCTTGCAGCGCACCAGCCGCTCCAAGAAGGCTTTTTTCCCTTTCTATATTTCTCGGTTTTGCGCCCGTCAGCAGCAGCGCCGTTTGGCTGCCGGAGAGTGAACGAAATGGGAACTGACGCTTGTTTTGACGGCGTACCTACGCAAACGAGCTGCTGCGTCGAAGAAGACACTTGCCGCGCAGCGAAAGGACAAAGTAGTAATGAGGATGACGAGAGTCAAAAAGAAGAAAAAAGGGACATCTGGGAAAGAGATGTACAGGAGCTTTGCTGCAGAGTTCTGAGGGCCCTGGAGGTACGAATGACCTAGTAAGGAGAAGGTAACCGGCTTGTGCGTGTGTATATATGTGTGTGTGTGTGTGTCCCCATATATATATATATATATATATATATGTATATATATGTGCAGGCTTATTCGAAGTGTGTACCTTAAACAACGACTCTTCCAGCTTAGAAGCTTCGTGGTAGCTTTTGTCTCTGAGTTGTCTGCAATAAATTACAAGGCAGCTATGTACCCTGTGAAACGGCAGGACCACTGGCAGGGGCAGCCAGGAACAACTGAAGCAGGATCGTGGCAAGACAATGAAGAATGCGTGCAAAATAAGTGGATATCCACACATAATACCCGTCATTAGTCCACTTGCAAGTTCTGGACACGAAGTTCTCAACTTTGTCGTGTCATCGGCTGCGTAAATAACAGGGCGAAGGATATCACTCATGTGGCATATTATATGCGCTCTCTATAGACGTATATTGTGGGAGAAGCAGAACACGTAGGTAAGCAAGCCAGCGCAGAGGGTGGGTAAACACGAGTCAGTGTTTTCTTCAAAAGCACCGGGAATAATCCACGCAAACGTAGGACACGTTCCGTAACGCTGGTCACGTGTTTCAAGGCTCAGAAGGGAAGAGCAGTAAAAGCAGAGATAGCGAGGGGAAATGGTGTACAATAAACATACGGTCGAAAAAAGTAAGTAGAATGCGCGATAGCTGCCCGTGTGGCAGAAATGAGATGCGAGTAAAGATCAATTCAAATTCAAGTCCGAAACAGAGCAGTACCTCCCTACAATTGAAAGCAAACAGAAAGAGAAACCTCTACGTTAGGCTCCGCCTACACAACGTACAAAGAAGTAGATATATTCATTCAGGAAGTCGAGTACCCGGAGCCGCACAAACGGTAGAACAGGAGGGCATAGCTGCGTTTCAACAGCAGCGCAGCGAGCATCCCGTCCTTTTACGGCAGGATTAAAAAACAACGCGTCGCATCCGTAGCAGCAGTCGCACACCTTAATCAGATTAAGGAGCAGCATCTCCGGCACCGGCACCATAGCAGTTGCATCTGGGGGGGAGGAAAAAGCAGCAGCAGCAGTATCAATAACAGCAACGCAACAAATGGCTAAGCAGCAGACACGCGGTTGCAGAGGGCGACTGTGGAGTTGGGCAGCAGGGGCAGACAACTACTGCAACAGCTCAAAATGACGGTGGAACGCAAAGAGGAACAGCAACAACTGAACAGACAAGACACGGAGCGGAGAGCGAGTACTAACAGCAGCAACACAGCAACAGGCAAGCAATGCACGAGTGAATAAAGCTTCCACCACACGGTTATCCGCCTTTCGAGCACCCTTCGAGGACAGTCGCTACCTCTCTGCGCTAGCGACTGTTTTCTCATCAGCGGGTACCCCGACTGGCGTTGTTGTGGCAGGTGCTGCACACACCGAGCAATAGACACAGGCGTACAAAGGATGAAGCAGTCCTGTCACCAAGCAGAGACAGGTTGCCCCGTCGACTCACACACGTACGCGTACGCAGATAGTGTCAGACACGTGTTCTGTCCATATTTTGTTTGTAAACAAGCTTTCCCTTCACGGCTGAATACACACGCGTCTACAGACACGCACACACCCACTTCCACACAAACACATACAAAAACACGGACGTACGTGTAGTTAGGTGTCAATTTAAGTCACGGGCCCACGCAAGTTCGTTACAGAGCCACCAAAATATTCGATCGCCTGCAAGGTGTCAGGCATGCAAATACGTCTTTTCTGCGCGGCTTTTCTTGGGTTTCTTTGCTGTTTCTGCTGTTTCCATGTAAATGTGTACCCAAAGATGTCCGTGTACGTACGCACTAAATGTCTATTCATGGTCGATACTGCAGCGGTTAACTTTTTCAAAAGAATGCTGCAACAGATGACACGCAACTGCGGCTGCTTCAATTTGTCGAAAATCTCCTCGCCTCCTACGTGCACTTGCCGTGTCTCGTGACCTGTCCTATGTGTGTGTCTACGTATAGACAAGTGAGTGTCTGTGCACGGCGACCTACGAGCGCGTGTACACGATAATATGCAAACATCGAGAAATATACCCATCACCAAATCTGTGTGTACGTGGATGTTTTATTCGGTGAAGAAAAATATCGATCTGACGTTGGGCGGAAGCGTACTTTGCCTTGCGTCGCCAGAGCTACAGCAACTCTCGGAAAAGGGGACCCACGGGAGTTTCTTTTTCTGTATTCTTCTGCGTCTCCCAGGTGTCGCTGCATATGACTGACGCTTGACAATTATAGTGTTCCTTTCCGCTCTAGATAGAATTCTACGTATACATATATATATATATGTACATATATGCGTATATATATATAGCGAGAGAGAGAGACAGACAGAGAGACAGGCAGAGAGACAGGCAGAGAGACAAACATACAAACAGACAGACAGACACCCAACCCCCCCCCCCCAAACACACACACACACATATATATACACACACATTCGCACACTCATGTACACACACGCATACGGGTACACGCGCACGCAGCGACGAACACCCGTAGGTACGCATATATCAGGATATTTAAGTATGAGACTAGAGAGAGACACACATGCAGGCACGCGTAGAAATAAGTGTTTCTGAAGCACGCACAGACGCAACTCTTTTTTCTCCTCGTGCAAAAGTAGGTGCTGCACTGAATTTCGGCCTTAACGTTTCTTCAACTGCTGCTGCTGCTGTCATCTCTCATTGTACGGATGTCCTTGGCTGTCCAGTTTCGAGAATGACGAAAGACCCACTAGGAAAACTACACCTCCGCAGACGCGCGTCTTCCTGTCCCTGTCGAAGGAAGCTGCTGCCAGAAAAATGAGGTGGATACCGCTTCATGTAGATTTCGTACCACGGAAGTCCCGCCAGCCAGATTTGCTAATGCCTGCAGAATAATATTATGTATGTGCATATATATATATATATATTTTTATATCTTCATTCACGTAACAGACGTGTACAAGTGCGTATGCGTCTGCACAAATGAAGAAGCGGAAGAAAAAGCAAGCTACTTGCTGATATGTGTACGGTGTGTCCTTCCTGCAAGTTTGTGTTGCTTCTCTTGTATATGGGGATACAGTCTTGCACCCAAGTAAGTGTAAATGTATGCCACACTCTCCGATTTTACCTGTGTTCGACACAAATATTCGTATGTACGACTGTGTACACATGCGTACATGTATATACGTATGTGTCGGTGCACGCGTGGGAGTATATACGTACATACATCTGTGAGTGCGTGCCAGTATATATATGGATATACACATATATATGAGTGAAAAATACATGAGTGTATTTCAGTATGTATATATGTATGTGTATGGTTTTACATACGTATGTGCTTGAATGTCTATACGTATCTGTAAATATGTGTGCGTAGGGATGTATGCACAAGTGTATGGGTAGACAAGTGTGAATCTGTATGTAGATGTACGTACGCGTTCCCGAATAGCTTCTTGCGTATAAAATGACATACACTTGGGAAAATGTATACAAAATATATATTATGACTACGATACATATGAAAGCACCTATGTCTGTCTATATAAATATATATATATATATATATGTCTATGTATACGCGTATCCCCATGGCCTACTGGTTCGTGGTTTTCTGTTATTTTCCCGGGATGCTGCAGACGGATAGGAGAGAACGACATGGTGACGAAGACGACCTGCGGCAGGTGAGGGAAAATACTTCTTTCTTTCTTAATGCTGCGTCTCACATGACAGCTGAGCGGCTTACTACTGCTACTACGTACAGGGCCGTACGACGCTTAGCCAATCAGATACACATAATATCTACATAAAGATGCGTATATGTACGCACAGCAACAAACAGAAAAACATGACTGAAACAGAGTGCTGTACACCCATACACAGAGATACAGTATATATATATATATACCGTTGACACGTTGAATTTGTTTTTATATACCTACATATACATATAGATATAAATAAACACACACACACACACACACACACAAATATGTATTCACAAGTAACCGCGCATGAAGCATGTGTTGACAGAGTAGGTCTGTCTCTATATATCTTTATCTCCGTAAATCTCTCTGTACGAAACGCTAACCGTGCCTCTCTGAACACAAACGAGATATACATGGGTGAATGTAGATGTATAGCGGTATTTGCGTAGATACTTTTTTACTACAGCAAATACATTTTCCTACTTTTTACTTCAACTCCTCCAGCAATGGACATATATACATGTATATCAGTAATACATGTATATACGTACACACGTCTGCGTATAGACCTCTGTGCAGATGCGCACGCATATGAACATATATATAATTATATACATACGTGAATATATATATATGTATATATGGATATACATAAATATATGTATATAGGTGTACTACTGAATACGAGTAGATGATGTCGCACACGTCTGTGTGTCGGGCTCTGTGCAGATGTGTAAACATATCAATATATATATATATACGTATATATACATATACGTATATACATGCGTATATACCTCTACGTATGTATAGAATGATATGTTGCTGAATTCGAATAGATAGTGTGGCACGACGTATATGACATGTATATACACTTTTTTAACAGTGTAGTATCTGCACAGACATTTGGTAAATGCAGAGGCGTGCTGTTCCAGATGGGGCTGTCTTCTTCTTACTTGGTGACTCAGGAAAAAGAGAAGAGAAGAGATATTTTCTCCAGATGCGACAGAAAACAGCGACTGCTGCGGCTCGCGCACGTGACGGCGATTTTGGCTTGCATTATTGTTGCCATCTGCAGCATCTACTCGGCGGTCAAACGTGAGAAGAAAGATGAATCTTCCTCGCCTCCCCTTTTCGTACACAAAAAATATCTCTTTCCTAATAAAAAATGCCGATGGAGATGTACACAGTGCTACCCCTACAGTTTGGTAGTGACGGTTTCCCCGTCGTCGTCAAAAAGGATGAACACGCGAGGCTGTTCGTATACTACACACCTCTCTACTACACGCGTCTTTGCAGAGTTTCTACAAACAAATACGAACACACCAACAACAGTTACTTAATATGAGTTTATTAGTGACCACTGCAAAGTGTACATGTAAGAAAGACACACATACAAGAAGTATTTCTAAATACGTCTCTTGATTGTTGTAGACATACGCATATAACGCACGTCAGTACGAGATAAAAGTGACACGGAGAAAAAGGTCTATGGATTGCTGCAAAATGTAGACGTATAAACACAAAGACATATATAAATATGTGCGTGCGTCCTCGCGGGCCTTCCCACCTCTTGCGAGGCAGACGGTTGACAGCGCTTGAACACAGGCACCTCGTCTGTTTTTCCACCCTTCTTTCTTTGAAGGGCATTTTTTTGATCTCCTGCAAGTTTGTGTCTATATCTTCTTCCTGATAATGCTAGTCTCTGTCCCTACACATCTACATGCGCACAGGTATACGTGCACGTCTAAAAAGCGGCAGAGGAAGAGAGAGAAAGGGAGAAAAAGCTGTCTACACATACACATATACACACGTATGTATATATATATATATATATGGATGGATCTGTTTGTAGGTACATGGCCGCCACGGAAGTTTTTCACTAATGCATATAGGTGTTCCAGCATTCTCTACGGTTCTTTCTAGAAGGACAGATACCACGCGCATACATGCAACCACGTGTACTTTATATCCTCTATGTCTCCCTTCGTACGCAGGAGAGATCTGTAAGGTATGGCTGATGTAACAGTGTCAGTATTCTTCTCTATACGCTAAGCTCCTGCGCCTCTTTGTGTGGACGCACTCTCGTGAATTACTGACCTTTCGTAGTTTTACGCATCCTCCTTGACGCGAGGACGGCATTTTGCTGCCGGAAATACGACGTCTAGCGGATGTGAGGAAGTTTTCTCGCCTGTATTCCCTCCTGCGACGCAAGCACGCACGGGGGTCCACACAGGGAATGGCTGAAAGTTTTTTTATTTATCTGCTGCCTTCCTCTTCAGATTCGTACGTGAGATTTGCTGACTAGATACACATGAAACAATTTTATATATACCTTTATATACAGTTGTAGGGGTCCTTGCTACGAAGAAGCCTCGAGAGACACTCAGAAGCACGTATGCAATTCTTTGACGTCGGCGGGCGTCTGATGATGCGTTTTCTTTCCCTTTGGACGCACCTGCTCATATCCGTTCTCGCATTCTGAAGTTCCTTTGCCACTTTCAAGAGAAGTTTCCTGCAGCATGCACTTCATATACGTGCCCCCAGATATCGCGGTATGGGTGCACATAGGCTTGTATCTGTGTGTATGACGACCCTCCCTCTGATTTTCTCTACGCAGCTGCTCACGTACATCTACGCTTTCTGAAATTCCCCTTCTATTCTAGATAGCCACAATCCATATATATATATAAATATATATATATCTTTACATCGACACGTATGTGTACACGGGCCTGACGACTCCTTTCTCTTCACGTACGCGGGACAGGGATACGCACATACACCTCCAATGTTCTTTTTCCTTTTTTTCGGTCGTTTTTTGTCTGCGGGGTGACTGCCTGGCCGCAGTGGCGGACAGCGAAACGCTGCTGCAAATACACCACATTTTCACGTTTTTCGAGAGCTCATCTCCTTCGGCAGCAAGCGAGATAAGGACAGAGAAAGAAGAGAAGAAAGAAAAAGGGGAAGCCGAAACACACAACGAAAAACAGATGGAGCAGGATGCTCTCTCTTCTGTGTATACAAGAAGTAACAAGACGTCTCCACAACTGCACTCGTTCGCTTCTCTGCTCCACAGCAACGTTGCTGCAAGTGACTTTCCTTCGGGAGCAGTCATAAGTCCCATCCCTTTCTGGGCGAAGGAAGTGAAAGGGAGAAGAGCTGCGAAGGAAGCCGCAGACACAACCGAAACACCCACAACGCACTCTGGTGCTGCTGCCGCTGCGACGGCCGCCACAAGCAGCTTACTAACGCCTGCTAAAACCTCATCAGCAGACGAGTCTCCTGCTCCAGCTGCGGCGGCCGTTGCGACACAGAGTCCTGCTACCGCTGCTTTCGTTGTTAACACGCCACCTGCTCGTTCTGCTCCTTCGCTTTCTGCTCACCCTTCTGCTGCTGAGACTACAGCTGCTCATGGGTCTGCCGCTACAAATGATTCTGCAGCCGGTGGTGCTGGTGCTGCTGCCGCCGTTGATGAGTCAGTTACTGATCCTTCAGCTGCTGAGACGCATGCTGCTGATGCAAATTCTGCCGAGATTTCTGTTGCTGATACGACTTCTGCCGAGACTTCTGCTGCTGATGCGCCTGCTGCTGAAGTTTCTGCTGCTGACACGTACGCCGCTCTCTCTGGCGCTGCCACACCTCCTGCTCCTGTTGCTTTCCCTGCCGACGATACTGCTGAAGACCACGGCGCTCCTGCTGAAATTGCTCCTCCGCGACGAGTGGCACAGAAGAAAGAAACAAATAATGAAAACCAAATAAAAGGAGGAGAAACAAACACAGATGTTGAAATTGAAAATGACGACGCGAGTGCATTGCAAGGAGACTTTTTTATTGTCCCCCTGAACGCGATCCATTCTCTGCCGGTGGATACTCTGATGCAAATTAAATCTGTCATTCTGCACGTAAGGTAGCGGAGTGAAGGAGAGAGCCAGAGAACGAGAAAGAGAGAGATAGACAGAAGGAAGAATATAGATATAAAAGGAAAGCACCTCCGCACTTCCGTACCTACACATAAATTGACAGGCAGTAGAGGCAGTGTACAAGCATTTTTACCTTGAAAGAAAACTGCTTCCAGCCGTAGTTCAGGACAGTGCCTTTTGTTCATGTTTATCAGTATCTTCTTATCGCCTTCTGCCTCTCCATGTCTCTAGAGATCTACACCTTGACACACGGATGGAAACGAGTACTGGCACGCGCTAAAAGAAAAATACGCTGTCGACCATCAGTTCACATGGAGTACTAGTCTTGCTCTGGTCCACACGAAGTAGGAGCCTTGCTTTGTCTCTATGGTTAGGAAGCTAGGACCTGCGCAAGCTGGTGCTCCTGAGAATTACCACGGGGATACGTGTTGTTACGTAGGCATCCGTTTGCATGTGAAAAGACGGAAAGATTCTTCAATAAAAAGTTGCATGTTGATGTTCATATTCATACAGTGTATACGACGTTGTAAAGAAGGTTCACATCTGCAAGTTTATATACAGGGGTGTGTAGAAATATATTGGAAGAGCATGTATATTCTTTGAAAGACACGTATGTTTGCAGATTCATGGGTGCATGTATCTTTGCGTGCCTGGGGTAAATAAACACATGTACGTATACGGATACATATATGTAACATGCAGACCTGCGTATGTTTGTTGATTTGCACCTGTAGATCAGCAGGCGTGCTTCACGCCCGATAAGATGTGGATCGTTTATGCGGATTTAGTTGCCAGCTGTAAGGATGCGTGTGATTGTAATTTTTTAGACGAGAGCACCGCCCACATTGTCTTGAGCGGCAGAAGCAGGATTTCTCGTTTTGCAGCGGGTGCCTACAGCTCCATACTCTGCTTTTAAAAAGGGAAATAGTAGTCTTTAAGATGGAAATGCAGGGAGGGTCCCAATATTTTACCATTGGGAAAGTTCGTTCACATGTGGGCAGCTCTATACGTATATCGTTCTGCAGCTGCACATGTACACCTACTGGCATGACTGCTTGAACTGCAATCGTGTACAGAAAAGCGTGTGGGCAGATGTGCGTATGTATGTAGGTATGAATTGAGAATATTCGTTGAGACGGGGATGAGGGTGAAAAGGTGTCTAAGTAATTCCTTGTCGAGCTATCTTGTCTTCGTTTTCCTCTTCCTTGCAGGTTGAAGGAGACGAAACTAAAATCTTCCATGTCGCAGCTATTAGCAGAAGGCAGGGGAAACAAAGCACCTCAATACAGTTCCTTGGTGGAGAGGTTCTTCTAATCAACAACGGTAAAGTTGCCGTCAAATACTTGTTCAGATGATGTTGTACTTATCTAGCAAGAGGTGGATTGTTCATTACATATTAGTGCGTGTGAAAATTGAATTGCGCTTTCGTGTACATCAGTGATAAACAACCTACTGTCGGCCGATCTGAATAGGAGATTATCCAAGCAGAACTGATTCGTTTCTTCCGCAAAACGGGCGAACAGCCACCTCTTCATAAACCCCACGTATATATGGGTCGCTATAGTTTATAAAGGAAATACCAGTGTTTTTTTCTGGTTCGTGAAAGGTCGTCCCCGCGAGTTCTTGCTGTGCTCCTGAAACTTCCGCGTCTGGACATTGTTGTCTGTCATTCTGTTTCTGCTACTGGACGTTGCACAGTGTTTGTTCATGTATACGTGTAATACTGGCAATTGTATCCACATACATCTGATAAATGGAGAAAAAGTGTACTGGGCACGTATATCAAAGTCGGAAGCGTGCATTTGGAGAGAATTGTCCAGAACATGTGTGTATCATCGCAGTGTCGCAGCGTGTACACACGCGTGCACGTTTCTCTTTCCTGAACTGTCCATATTCTTATACACGCACATATATATATATATATAAGTGCTATTCTACGTTTGACTACTGTATCAGAGGACTGTAGCAGAGCTCGTTCTTTGCCTTATTCGCAGCTGATGCACACGGGGTACAGCAGCAGCTGCCCTGCTTTCACAGCCGCAGCAGAGTCCAGGAGAGCTGTCATTACCTACTTTTTCTGCGGCCTGTTGATTAGAACGACTATTATATCGTCGAACAGTTGGAGTGCTTTCTACACGCTTAATCTCCGTTGTTTAAATTCCCGTTCGTAGTCGAGTTCGTCCGTTCCCTCGTATGAATACAATGAATCAACCCGTATTCTACAAGTAAGTGATATTTGCATCCCACCCCCTGGGACGTTCGAGTTCAGAAGAAGTGTCTGTGCAGCATGATTCCAAGGTATGTTTAAATCGTGCGCAGTGCACCGAAAAAGGACCCTCTCCTTATCTCTAGCCGCCACGGGGTGACAGGAACCGGCAGAGAGACGGTCGTGTTTTCATTGCTGCTACAGTTTGCAGAGCTCGACTGGCAATATAAGCCGGTCACTGTTCCAGAACTTTGATCTTTTTCCACAGTCGTAGCCTGAACTTCTTCTTTCTGCAGACGTGTAGCCTAAACGCCGGTTCATTTGTCGTTAATTTTCACCTCCGTCCTACGCACGCTCCCCCCCTCTTTAATGTTTCTTCCTTTCGTGGACGCTGGCAAAAAGTTTTGTCTACTACGTCTCACACAGATGCTACTCCATACGGTTGACGAAATACGGCAAATCATCACTTGCGTCTATTACAGCTTGTCCCCTCTGAACTCTTTAGTTACTCAAGTGCTCAACTTCTCTGCAGCGGGGTGTCGTTCCAGAGTTTGGCAAGCTGAACTTTTGTACTTCCTTATGTTTGCTCACCAGTACAGTACCACTGTAAGCTGAAAAAACTTCCAGTGTTTTTCTTCGTCTGACTCAAATATACAGTCCATTTAGTATCACTCATCCTCTTTTCATTTTGCACGATGGGTGCGGACACGTAGCGCATGTTGTTGACAGTGCAAAACCGCACTCGTACGTACGCGCACACGTATAATTGGGTCTTCTATCTGTCACCTCTTGTTCCTATCCCTACGTCCTTTCGTGCCCATACTCCCTACACGGCTTTGCGCCCCTAGTGCCAGTGACACTAGAATCGTTCCCTTCTTCAGGCTTATTTTCAATTTTTCGTATGCAGGTGAGAAGACCGCAGTGCTACTTTCTCCGTTTGACACGACGACTTTGACCATCTGGACATTTTCAGATGATAAGATGAACTCCGTCGGCAGAGTGACAGAAGTTCTGCACAAAAGTATAGGAAATGGAGGAGGTCCTCTTTACTCCTCTGCATTCACTGGTTCGGAGGGCGACAGAGTCGCGCACCAGAGTCATGTGGACACCGGCAAATTAGAAGCCGTTGAAAGTCGGACGTCGTCTGCCGACCGAGTCACTGACGCTAACAGCACTTTTTCATCCTCGCAGTTGCAGCAGACCTTTCCTCTTTTAAATGAGGACACTGGGCAATGGATGCTCAAAATGCAGCGCCGAAGCCACACAGGTCTGCACCATCCGGGTCAGCAGCTTTCCTCGTCACTCGGTGATCCACTTAGCCATGAACAATCCCCTCCAGCGATAAAAACCTCTACAGGTGAGGGATACTTCACCGGATATGTAGACGCAAAAACAGACAACAGAAATGAAACTAAGTACCGCGAAACACACGTGCCGTCGCGTGCCTTCTGGCCACTGTCGGATGCTGAATACGAGTCGCTGAATGATACAAATTCGAAACTCGAAGGTTTCCCCGTTCTGTCGAGCCACGAAAGCGCCAGAGTTACAGATCCATTGGTAGAACAACAGACGGTGGGCGACAAACAAAATAACAAACGAGAAGTTACTGAGCCTGGAAACACGACAGGTGCGAAGGACCATGCACATGAAGACTTACCCTCTCTAAACGACAGTACCGGTACAGACCGCTACAGTGAAACCGAAGTATTTGGAAACACAGAGAAAAAACACGACCAAGCGTCGGCAGGAATGGAGAGTAGCGGTTATGTTATTCCTTCCCCACCCGGGAATCAAAAACCAGGGATGAATGTGGGAGCATCCAAAGAGGGGAATGACATTCGCCTTACGGGCGAAGACGAACAATCGCCGAAAACAGGAGAAGGAGAACCACCCATGCCTGAACACGAGGAAGAGGCAGATATGGAAAAGGAAAATTTTCTTTCCGTCAGGTGAGGGCAAGGACCACGGGTCAGCCTCCTACGGGAGACGATAAGCGTGCTACGTGCACAAAGTACAGGCAACTATCCGCAGAAGACCACGATAAACATGGCGAGTAAAACCGAACTGCGCCGCTGACGTCAGGGCCAACGACTTTGAGGTCAGCAGAAGATGAGATACGTCCTCAAGCGGGAACAACAACTCGTATACGCTGAGGCTATTCCACAGTGGGGTACAACTGAATATCGGGGAAAGCTTGCCGGGCTCGAAATGCATGGGTGTTCTGCCTCACTGAAGCAGTTGTTTCGAGTAACGGAGAACAGAAGGCCCAAAAAGGACGACGTTTCAATAATTATAAACATTTTATCAGCAAACCATGCTGCAAACCTTGATCATCCGAGGTTGCCTTCCAAACGACTTCACTGCTCTGCTGTTTTTCACAGGAAGCACGGCTTTTTCGGATCGTGAACTCTGCTGTGGCATGTTGAATTCTGTCGTGCGTACGAAGGTTTACAGTCTACGTTGTGAGACAGGTAATTTGGGGACGAAGAAAAGACTCCTTTCATCGAAGAGTGGATGGGCGCCTCTCGTCCGTCTCAAAATTCAAAGCAGAAGAGGGAAGTCGGAGAAGAGAGATTAGAATAGGAGGACTTGGAACTCATTAAGCACAAAAATTGCAATACAATGACTTGCTGATGGCGCTCGGCTGCTTCCGGGTCATCGCACCGTATGACTAAAGCAGCATCAGATGAAGCAGAAGTGCACACAGTGCTTCCGGCTCACCTGCTTAAGATGGAAGCTGGTCGGTAAAATAAAGACGAACTTCAGCAATGGAGGCGACAGCAGCTGCAGCCGACCAACAAATTTCATTGACATATGTCGCGGCGGTGGCGCAGTCCCGCTATGACGTGTAGCGCACACACAGAGGAGGCTAAGACGCACTACAGAGGAGGAGCATCTACGTGGAGTGTAACCACAAAGAGATTATTCATCTCTTGTAGAGTCGCTTCAAGCTGCGTTTCTCAAATGTAGACGGTGGTGAATCGTTCGTCGCCACTTAGGCATTTGAAAGGTTGATACAATTGACGGAAGCCCGTATCTTCCATCCTCTGGGTACACTTGTGGAGTGTATTGTGCCTGCGAGTCACACAGGTGTCCACGCCCACGTGAGTGTGACTGTAGGCGTGTACGTTTAGATGTGTGTATGGTGTGCGGCGCCACCAGCCGCACACGCACAGTAACACATGCCCATGTATTCTTACGGGAGCAGACAGACACAGGTGTATCATCTTGAAGTTGGTGTCGAGGTGGCAAACTCGAGTGCACCTCTCGTTGCGTGGTATATCTCGTGGGTTCGTGGACTTGTGTCGCATACTGCACGCGGCTCAACTGGGTATTTTCTCTGTGATTCTTGGCGAGGTATACCGGTACAGGCTCTGGGTTCGCGTATACATATTGCTTAGACGTAATTTAAAGTGTGCGATCTCCTCTCAAACTCACTGACGTAGCCGTCGCACTGCGACGAAGCGAAGAGAAGTACTATCACTGCTGGAACCGCAGCAGCACGGTGACGGACACGGTCGAGAAGTTTGTCAGCCGAGATGACGCAGGAAGCAGAACAGATGCTTCTCAGGGCTAATAGATAGACACGTCTGCCCAAGATCTTATTACTGTTGTTCGCGGACTATCCTCTGTGCGTAGTTACCATGCTGGTATGTACGCGTACGGTGTAGACATATACATATAGTTATATACGTACATATCTAAGCATAGAAAAGAAACGTACACGTGCCCCGTAGACACAGAGTCGTATGTGGCGCGCTCGACAACAGTCAGTGAGCAGTGAGCTCCAGTATTTGCTGGCGTAATCCTTCGAGGAGATAGCGAACAGGGCGTAACACTTCGAGTGTTACGTGTTGCGAGCGCAACACGCTCGCATCTGTGCTGCCTGCGACGAGAGACTAATGTTGGGAATTGATTTATACCCGCTGATATCGTAATGGGCGAGTTTTTGTAAGCAGTCGTGCACGTGGACAGGTGGGTTCTCCGTAATGTTGGCCCACGGACCTACTTTGCATGTGAAGCTGTGACGACCTTCACATGCACACATTTGGTGCATGCAGTTAAAACGATGTGACGTACCCTGTAAAAAACAATTTGTGAGAGAGGAGTGCCGGCAGATGTGAACAACTACATGTGTATGGAAGAGTATCGTACGGGTAAATGCCGCCGAAGCAGTCTGCGGTGGCCGAACGCCTCTCATTTTACTCTGCCTGAGTTCACATCAGCCAGCTTGATCTTCCAGAATGGCGGATTCTGCATCTTCAGCAAAAACCAGTGACAGCGGACTATTCGCAGCTGCAACGTCACAATGCCCTCCTTCATTGCCGCTCTCTGTTAGTGCATTTTATGCTTTCGAAGATGGCTCTGCATATGAAGGTTACTTTGCCCTCTGCGCCAGAGAGTCAGATGACAGGCTTACGTATGTACAACATGGAACTGGCGTATACGTTAAAGGCAATTACACATATTCCGGTGAATGGAGAGATGGGAAAATGACGCGCGGCATTATTGCTTTTCCATCAGGCGACACTTACGAAGGACATTTACTAAATGGGCTGTTTCACGGCTGGGGTCGGTACACGTGGTATAAGGAACATAAATATTATGAAGGCATGTGGGTAAATGGCCTCATGGAGGGGCCAGGCACGTTACGTTGCGCCTTCATGCCGACTGGCGAGAAAAACCGTCACGCCTCAATGCGGGAGAAGACAAGTTTACTATCATCCTCTTCGGAAGCGCATGCTACTGAGCGCAACCACTGCGAGTACAAAGGAGTATTTGGTGCAGGAACGTGTCACCAGACGCCTGCTTTACAAGCAGCCCTTCACGATGAATATATGAAACGATACCGACAAGACTGGCTTGGGGCCGCTTTAGATGCGCTGCAGCAAATAGAAGCAGCACTTACGCAAAATACAAGCTATTCCGCATACGTTGGCGGTGGGCAGTGCACCAGTCAGGGAGGTGCTCAAATAATTGCCTCCACCGCTGCTGCCGTTGGTGGGAAGAGCAAAAATCCTGATGTACTTGGCGCTGCTGTAGCGGGGATGTCAAAGAAGAAGCATGTACTCGCGGCACACGGCAACACCAGTGGAACAGCCCATAGTAAAGACCCATTTGCAGGCGGTGTCGGCTTCACAGGAGGCTCTTCTTTCCTCGAGGATGGAAGATACTTGAGTGGACCTAACGACTACATTGCAGAAAAATATGTTTCACCACCCTTTCCGGGTCTTAATGACTTTTACGTAGAAGGCATTTCGCGACTGCTTACACCTGCTCGTGGCTATTACGAGACATCTGGAAGTACAGGGATCGGCGCACACTACGTAGACGTGCAAATTCCTACTAACGAACAAGATTCTTCCGAACTGCAGCTGCTTGATAAGGCGCGTATATTGGACGCCAAAAGTGTCGCTGGCCGAGGGTCGGGACAGGTTGTAGAAGTAACCATAAGCACCACCGATGGAACTGGCAACATAATAGCAGGTGTTGCACTCGTTAACTGCAACGATCAGATTGCTGCGCCGGAGGCGGCGCATTTTCGAGTGGTTGCCCTTGTGCTGCCTTCTCCACAACAACTGAAGAAACTCAGGTGATGGCGACTGGTTCGCAGAAAACAACATTTCCTCAACAGAAGTTTCAAAATTCTTGAGAAAGCACCCGCTCATACGAGCGGACATCCCAATACTGAGAATACAAGACGACATACCATGCTTCTGGTTTTTAACCATAGACACGAGTACCTACGTGTAGGCGACGCTGGTATAGCCGGTTGCGTGTCACGCAGATGGAAGGATGGGACAACCGCACGTCAACGGCGCTACGGACGCCGACCAACTGCGTGCAACGAATACTGCACAGGCAAAAGCGACGCCAGAATACGTAAAGGCTCGCAGAGGAATTAAATTGAGGAGATGCAAATGTCTGCATCCTGCAGGTTCTAAAACGAGATCTACAACTGGCACTCGCACGTGGAAAGTGCTGTAGACGCAACTTTGGAGGGAATCTGGAAAGAAGAGACAGGTGACTGCAGACCCTGATGGAGTAGAACTTGCGGGCGGTATCAAGCGCCCAGAATATCGCACACGCGGAACCTACCTGCACACACGTACGAATGGGCCAGACGGTGCGCAGTGCGTTTCCCGAAGTGCGAAATTCCCGTAACTGGTATGTTGGTATGTCTCTTTATTGACGTCCTTATGCAGAGCTCCTCCAGGAGATAACTTTGTTAGGTATACTAAGCTGCATTAGAGTTTGATTCTTCCGCTTGTGTCCTCACCGGTTCGCTTGTCGGAATGTACGACTACAGAAATATGGTAGTGTGTAGCAACGCTGGGCATCGCAGTACACATCTCTTTATACAGGTGGGGTCTAAAAACGTTAGGGTCGAGGGACAACAAAATACGCACCTTCTTTAATAGGAGTGTGAATACCTTTCGAACACGGGGTTCACCGCTGAATAGGGCGCGATGCGCTCGCTGAAGTAGGCGCGACACCATTTACTCCTAACGCTTAAAAAGTGAAAACGCTTCTTCCGCGTGCTAAACCGAGCCGCTGCAGAAACTAGTAGCCTTCTTTCGCTATCCTGACAGAAATTTTCAGCCCTCTTTTCTGCGCCGGTGCAGAAACTGTGTTCGCTGCTCTGTGAAAGCCCTAAGGTGGCCCTTCCGACGTTCCTAAATGCGGAGCATGCACCACTGCACAATGTCGTACATATTTTCAGTCCTAAGGACGTTGTGTACAGCGTTTCAATGGTATGGTGACAGAGACAATTTGCGTGCTCGCCGGATCTACATCGCAGGTTAGGGACAACGCCCTTGTGCTCGATTGGAAAATCACTACCTCACGTCGACGTCTATCACAAGGGAGTAGGGACGCGAAAAAATTCGACGCGTCGATTCTTACGGTGTGTGTCTTTAGCACCTGGAAAAAGGACTTTTCACCTCCTCAGGGTACCAAAACACCTGACTGGTTGTCACGTGCAAGTTTTCGTGGGTTCCTCATGCTGTAGAACCACAACATGCTTTTCTTGAGATTACTTGACGGAGACGCCGCCAGCGTAGTTTGTCGTCCCTATAATTATCCTGGAAATGCTCTGCTTCAACGGGACACGACACCCGTACGGGGAACTACGATGAATGCAGACACATACATTTAGAGAGTTCCAAGTGCGAAAGGGACGGGTGCACGAGTAGGTAGACACAGGAGTCCGTAGAAGCGATTCATCGCTGTCCGCCCTTCCAGTCTCCGCTCCACTGCAATTGCACCACAAATATATATTTGTCATCTTCATTAACAGCGGTAAATTATTTCTCGCCCTTGTAGCGGACGCTGCATCCACCCGTCACCGTTGAATTGTCAGTATAGTACAGACAAACAAACCGTTTCTTCCTTCGACAAACTCGCAAAACAGACCTACGGAATGTATCTCATTCGAAAGAAGCACATTCAGACACGCAAGGATCGAAAAATCGCATGTGTAGCGGACAACGCAGAAATCACTCATGCGTCTCCTATAAACAAGAGAGGTGTGTTTGGACGGCCGTTCATCACTATTTGAGACTAATGGCATGTCATGCGACTTCCACGATACCGAGTGCACTGCGTTCCTCCAGCGATGCAGTGGTACTTGTTACTCTCACACGACCTTTCGCACTTGCTCGAAAGAAGCCCGAAATTCCAGGAGCTCCCGTGTGGACCAGGCTTTGGGCGTGTATTATTGCTGCACCAAAACTGACAGCTCCCAAACTTCTCTGTCTGTGGAAGCGCAGTCAGAATTGCTGCACCTGTTGTAGACTACGATTCTTCTCGTTTGACGCTACAGCAGTCGACAGTGTTGCGTGGAGACGCTGTTTGCTGTGCAGAACACGCTCTTGTGCACGTCTACTTTCAGTACCACAGGTGCTACTAACTGAATTGAGACGAGGCCTTTGGACGTGGCAATGAGCGATGGGCAACATAACAACATGCAGTAGAATACATAACTGCGTCTTCAGTATCATCGGCACTTGAGCTGGGAATGAAGTGTAGGTAGTAAGCCTGGATAAATCCACTTCTGTAGAGCTTGACCTACGCTCACGTAGGTGGCAAAAACGCACGTGATCCGGCCAATCTGCTGTGATACTGCTCTATTCGCCCTCTCTCACTAGAGCCCAACAATCAGTCTCCACCACCGGAGGGTGATTAGCGAATTCCGTAAAAACGGGTGTGACCTCTTTTCCAGTACAGTGCAATGTTTCAGGCCGTCGACAGACTTCATCCCCCCGGATGCCAGATAGGCGGCACCGATAGCAGTGGCTGCACCACACCGATGAGTCAGAGAAATATACGTTTTGGTACACAGCAAAGTGTGTACCAATAAGGACATGCGTGATGTATATTGGTTTCGAAAATAGGGACGTGTTTTACGAAGGAACATTCCAGCCATCAGTCTTGTTGATATTTCTCCCCACACGATGGGGAGCAAAGGTGCAGTCGCACCAGTAGACACGCTTTGTTCCAGGTGAGTGTAACTGAAGCACCTGCGTAACGACTACCCGTCAGAGGGGCGGGCACGTTTCAGTTTAGATGCTTTCCTCGAGAAAAGAAGAGTCGCATGTGTGCGCGTTGAAATTTTGTCACGTGCTGCAGTTGTGGGCACACACACTTGAGAAATTACTTTCAGGGCCCCCACAGGCGCACATTTTATGTCTCGCGGCTGTAGACGCAATATCGCCTGGAAGCACCTGGTTCGGGTATCCGTGTCCTGTTGTAAGTGTCCACGTTTGTTGGGGGTGTATCTCCGTGGAAGCGAAAGAGCTCGACAGCAGTGACGGACACCGCCTCACCATGTAGCTTCTCTATTTTCGCGCATCTTACAGTGCGGGCTGTGTAGCTCGGGTCTCCAGTTCAATGATCACATGCTCTTAATGATTCACTCACAGTATGGGAGCTGTAATTTTTTAATACTGCTTAAACACGGTGCGCCGTAAATAGCAGTCAACGGCTTAAGTAGGTCTCAACATCCGCACGTGCGACAAGTTCACGGCAGTTCGCCTTGACGATAAGACAAGCACCACAGTGCCTCACCGTGTATTCGGCACAAATCCCTACTCATCTGACGAGGTCATGGTAGCGTTCTTCCAAACGATGCTAAGACTGCGTGACACTGACAGAAATTAGCGTCGACCGCAACTGGTGTCGATTTATATGAGGACTGGGACTTTCAAGCAGCGTCACGCTTCCTGCACTTCCGAGAATGACAGCTGCTCATATGGCAAAATATGAGGCATATGACGGGGCGCAAGGCGTCGGATATCGTGGAAATTAAGTATGTCTGAGTCGAAACAAGATGTAGAAGGACCAACAGGGGCAGCGACTTCGTTCCACAGATGGCTACATGGAAAAGGAGAAAGAAGCGGAACCACTTTCGATTTCGTAGTAGTACGGTCAGCTGCAAAGTTGGTCACACCTGTGGAACGACGGTCCCGTTATTCCGTGGAAAAAGCGCGGATGTGCGGATCAATTGCATGCATATACGCAATGTTATGGAGGTGGATTAGCCGCAGAGTTCACCAGGATTTGACGTCCGCTGTTTGACGACTATACTTGTTGTAAGTGGCACATCCGAGCTTTTAGCGGTCCATTGCGCAGGTGAGCGTAGAGCATATCGGCGCCAAGTACTTCATGTTCGTACTTCTCCCAACATTGAGGGCCTGTAGGAGGGGACAAATTTTGAATGAACTGCGCAGTTGATGAAGTGTTTCGGCCCCTCCGCTACCTGCGCTTATGCGACGCCTTCCAGTGTTATGGGGGGGAAGGATTTGTGTATACGTTGGGAGGGCTACGAAGAGTTGGTCATTAGAGAGCTTACTATGGTGACTATTACCGCACGGAAAAACCCCTTGGTCAAGTCTGCGTGTATGGACGTCGTAACCAGGCACAGCATATTTGAAAAAAAGAAGCAGTAAGGTGGGAGGAACAGGTGGTAGCCTGTGTCACAAGCAGGTGGCTGAAGGCAGAAGCACGACATCCATTACTGATGAAACGGATGAGCTCCGTGCGACTAGGTGCAAAACCGCTGAATAATACGCTTTGACACTTGCCTTTCCAGGCGTCGTGAGTCCTACGGTGTCACGTCAATGATAGTAAATTGTTTTCAAGACCGCAATTAACGTGAAAACTTCATTCTACACATCCCAGGAATATCACCGTACAAACGCCGGTTTCTCTCTTGCCATAGAAACCGGCAGTTTTATCTTGGCATCCTGCAGTAGTCAGCTGGGCAAAAACGTTCCCACTGTCTTACAGTACCCTCCACTGACAAACCGTTCGCTTCTGGATCAGAGGAAGGCAAATGCGGTCTGCGACCCATCTGATAATCAAGCCGAAAAGACAAAATCCGATCCGTTGAAAAGAAAACACCGAGGTACACAATGTGGATAAAATTCCCCCTTTCACCGTCACTAATTCGGAGAAACGCCCTTTGTACATCTCTCTCTGAAAAGCCGATGACCGCGCCTTAGAGTACAGTAATTTTTGTTTTCTTTCGTAGCCAGGGCGAGGACAGATGTGACCGAAAGGGTAGGAGAGTATGTTGTGCACTGCTGTTAGTGTGCAGCAGCAGGATACATTTCATTGTCTCAGTTTGCCCCAAAAAAGGAGGCACATATACATATGCGTGCATACATACATATATACAAATACGAACTTACACACGTACACATGCGCCAGCGCGTACACATATATATACATATCTACATATCCATACATCCACACATATATAGACACGTAGACACATACAGAGACACGTACATATATACTTGGCCCCCATATCATACATACGTTCATACATACATACACAGAAAATGTACAAGGGCACACGTGCGTATGTTCCGCACCGACGCGTGTGCAACGTGTATACATGCGTACGACTTCTAAAGATAAATTTACTGTACTCCTGCTAAGCTAAATACGTTTACATGTATATATATATATATATATACATACATACATACAGGCACACATACATACATACATACATACATACATACATACATACATACACACACACACATATGTGCATCCATGCCTCCATAGAAACATGCGTAGAACATGCGTGAATGTTCATATATGCACAAACGTGTAGATATATGCGGGTGTGTTCACCTCTATGTAGATTTCGGATTTCAATATTAGTAAATCTGCACGCAAGAGACTTACTCAGCTGTACTTTCTTGCAACAAGAACACGTGCGATCTTTTCTGAGCATACACTCTCTATACGGATCTTCACTGTTTTTTGTTGACATTCACGTAGACACGCATTTTCCCTGAAACATATTAACGTGTATCATATATCTGTTGGGCGCATGAAACTGTAGTGGCTCCTGAAATCAAAGAATCCAGGCAATGTCTTCTCTGCATACTCGCACTGCATGCAATTTGTTCTGGACCTCCCGGCAAGAAAGATGGTAATAAGGGTACGTGATGACGCCTTTGTGCAAAGAAAGCTCCTGCTTCGTCTAGACTCCGACACGTGTGTTGATCATATTAGAAGTCCACTTTGGACCACATTGTAGCGCGAAGAATTTGCTATTTTTGTACATACGGATCCCTACTCTACTCCATTCGCGATGCATGCTACAGAAGAAGAAAGCAACCTGCGTCGACCATTTGTCTGCACAGATGAAAATTAGACTCTGTGCGCTTCTTACCAACACAAGTCTCAGAACCCGTGCATTCGCGTATTTTCGTATTACATCTTTGCCTGCTGAAGTCCGACGCTTCCAACTTTCTGCAATTTCCACTTGCCGTACACGCGCAACACCTCGCAACTACCGGATTTTGAGCTGGTCACTTTTTTCACGCAGAGCAGGACGACATCTTTGCCTTCAAATTTTTTCTTTCCTTTATTTAGCTGAACACTGCTACATGCGAGTCCCTCTTCGGACTCTGAAGATCTGTTCAGCAACCGTCAGCGTCGATTCTACGCAAAGCTAACAATCTTTCTGGTGATGGTCTTCGTAGATTTTCTTTCCTTTGCATTTTCTCTCGTTCTGTTCTGAGCTCCGACTGTTTCCGTCCTTGCGTGTGGCTGTTTCCTCTCCTTTTCTGCGCGAAGTGTCCCCTTTCAAAACACTCAACACTGCGACTTGGTTGTGTCTCGCCCGACCTTCAGGAGCAGCGTCTTTCCTTTTCCGTTTTCCGTTTAAAGCAACGGCGGGAATCTTTGGTTATATTTGACACTTTGCTGCATCTCAAGCCCTTCTGCTGCCGATGCAATGTCTAGTTTTCTCCGGATTTACACAACTTGGCGCTTCCTTCTCTACATCCACGGAAAATCGAGTACTGTCTGTACAGTCATCGAATCCCAGAATCCCGTCTTGCAACGTATGGTTCCATCTTTCTACCTGTAATTCGTTTATAACATTTCACGTACTTCCGTTCTCCGTAGCACCGATGTCGTGAAGTTTCTCGGCCGTGTCGTCGATGGCCGTGTCTCTGTGATTCTCCTTTGCTCTGTCTTTCAGAAGCCTTTTCCCAGCTTGATGTGTAATAGGCTTTACCCAGTCCGTCTTCTGAATAAGATTTATCGTTTACACAGGTTTCTGCTCCTTTTTCCCCTCGGGATTGTTCCGTCTTTCAGCTTCTCGGCCACACGAAATGCTTCCAAACTGCACGTGCACGCATCCGCCCGGTCCGCTCTGGCACTTCCTTCTTCTAGATACCTCGTCCCAGCGCTCGCAGTGTGCGCGCAGATTTTTTCTTCTCCCTTCCGGCTTTTCTTTCGGCTGTTTAGCCCTGAATGAAGTCCTTGCAATTTTGTGTGTTACCAGCATTTTTTGATATTCTCCCACTCTGTCTCTCTTCTTTTCCTCCACAGTGTCCCACTTTCGCTTCCTTGCATTTCGGAGGAATTCCTGCGTAGTTCCTTCCATCCTGTCGCAAATCTTCTGTTTGTGGCACACGTGTGTGTGTATGTGGCTCGGTATTTGCAGACAGGTATTTGTCTGTCGCTCTCCCTCACTTTTCCCCGTCTAAAAGAACGCGTCTTCCACTCTCTTTAGTTCACGAGGTCCTTCTTGATTATTCACAGTACTCTCGTCTGCACCAGTGTTTATGCGACTACTTTTGTGCGGAGAATAAAGACTTGGGGTGTACGTACACCTCGCACGTAGGACCATTTCCGCCTTTCTCGAAAGCGTCCGCGCAGCTCGCTCTTTCAAAAGGAAGCAGTGCAAAAGGGAAGCGTCCTTCACCGGTGGAGAGTGTGACGCTTCTGACAAGACAAGCTTTCTTGCTCTCGATTTTCCTTTTCCGTTCTGCCTTGCGTTTTCCCGGTTTCTTGAGACACCATGGGGATTCTAGACGTGAGTCGGCCGCAGCGCCCTCCCAAACCCGGACTACTCCTCATGTCCACAAACGAAGTGTACATACACCAGGACTCACCGAAGTCCGTCTCCTGTACTCACAAAGGTCCCTTGCTCTTGTGCTCACGCATGTCCCTCTCTCTCCCTTTCTCTATATATCTATATTTAAATATATCTGCTCGCACACGACTGCGGCCTGACCGTTGATGTAGCGGTGTGTGGCATGCACCGCCGTACATATCAGGCTGTACGCATGCATGCGCGTATCTAGTACCGTGTCTCTGTTTCTGTGCCTTTCTCTGTCTGTATATGTACACATACAACACACCAGTGTGTGTTTGGTGGTCCATATCCATGTAATGATACGTTGAGGCATCTATGTAAATAACTCTGGAAGGGTGGTTCGTACATATGTAGGGAGCGTACGTGAATTTGCTGCGCAGCAGATGTCTCCGTATTTGTCTCTGTGTGTGGGCGTATATGTGGGTGGACGGTGGACGTACCACGGTGGGTGTGCGAGTGAAGAGAGAACAAATTGGGGCCACCACACGTCATTGCATGCGCACCCCGGGCAGCAATAACGCGCGCGGGGGGATTTCCCTTCCTCTGTCGAGTGAATACATCGTCTCCGTTTCATCTGCCTATTTCTCAAGGTGTGTGTATTTCTCTTCTGTCACTTCGTCGCATTACACGTCGCAGGTGTATGTACACTCCATCACCTTTAAGTCGATATACAGCATGCGTATCTACCACTGATAACTGTACACATACCTACATATATATGTATATATACCTGTGTATATACACCTGCACATACATATACATACATATACATATATTCGTACACTCGCAGCACATATATATATATATTGATACCCACACACGTAAGTACATATTTGTACATATAGATACGCATACATATACATATATATGTACACACGTATACATATATACACACAAACGCGTAGACACATATACGCACACGTACATACAGATACACATATATACATATATTTATTCGTATGTGTACACACGTATACGTATATGGATACATACAGATACATGCATACACATATATCCGTATATGTACATACTTGTACACATCCACATATATCTATCTATCTATATATATGTGTATACGTAGGCATGAATGTACAGATGCATTCATGGGTATAGGTAGGAATGAATATGAATGGGGGAGAGTAAAGCAGTTATGTATTGGGGCTGATACATTCCGGACGTCTTCTGTCGATGGGGGGCACCTGACTCCTATTTATCTGCATGCACGTGTTTGTTTAATATGGAGATACTCGCGGACACACACCGCATATAAAGACATCCCCACCTCTATCCCCCTGCAGCAGTAGGTATACATCTGCACCCATACATATATATATATATATATATATATATA
>KL647313.1:131987-164487 GCA_000727475.1 Sarcocystis neurona | reverse complement strand
ATACATAGGATAGATAGATAGATAGATGGAAGAATCTCTACGGATCTGCCATTTATCTGTCTTTCTCCCTCGCCTTCTCTACCTCTATATACATATCTATATATATATATGTATGCATATGTATATGTATATGTATATGTATATGAGGAAAACTATTTATACATCTATACGTGTCACAGGGGATGATCTCCGTGTCGCTCTGTCTGCTCTCTCTGTCCCCTCTCTCCGCTCCGTCTGTTTCTCTCTCTGCCTCTCTCTCCATATATATATATATATACATGTATACACATATATATATATATACATATATACATATATATATATATGACATGTATACATATAGTGTATGTCTCTCTTTATATATCTCTTTGTTTTACTCTCCCTCTCTCTCTCTCTGTATATATATATATATGTATGTATACGTATGTGTATCTCTCTCTATAGATGTACCCATCTACTTATCTCTCTATCTCTCTCGCTGTCTATCCATCCGTCTCTCTCTCTCTCTATATATATATGTATCTTTTTTCTTCTTTCTCTCTTTCTCTCTTTCTCTCTTTCTCTCTGTATATGTGAGACTTGTTGTGTTTTGTATTTTTGTTGCCGTTTCGTATTGGCCACTTTTTGACAGAGAGGATGGGAGAGAAAGAGAAGGATATACCACGTGTACGTGTCTCCGATGACGTCATTGACCGCGCATGCAAATAAAACGAGATTATATATGTACCTCTTGTGTATGTATGGCGTGATTGACCGCATGCAAATGTGTCTCATATATATATTGACCGGGTGCAGGTGGTGTATGTCGTGATTGACCGCATGCAGGTTATTGCAGTGGCGCATAGCTGCGATTTGCTGCTGATGGTTTTGGACGCGACAAAAGATGATCGGCAGCAGGAGCTTCTCACGAGGTCTTTTCTTCTTCAAATTCTTTCCTTGGAGTTTCGTCTCTCTCTTTCTGCTTCATCCTCCTTGACGTCTTTCTTCGCCTCTCTTCTTCCTCTACACATCTATCTGTCTCTCTATATACATCTATATACACATACCGAGGCATCGACGTACGTAAATACAATATCCGTATATATTTGTGTGTACCAATGCATATCTGTCGTACGTACGTAAACGCATGTGTATATCTCTATGTCTACTTCCCTATCTATATATATATGCGCGCATAAGCATCTACGTGTACAGAGACCGGGGCAGGTATACATAGATGTGTTTACATTCATAGGTATAGATATAGAGAAAGAAGCGGAGAGAGAGAGAGGGGGTGGGACCTTTCAACAGGTAGAAGTATTTGTGTATATATACGCATGGATAGATATATGTTCATCTGTTTACATATATACACAAAAATTGCACTTCGACACGCAGAGACACATAGAAACAAGAGTGGGGGTCTTTCAACAAGTAAATGAATATATGCGAATTAATATCCGCGTTTGTCATAACAAATATATATATATACACACAATTACATATATATACACAATTATATATATATATACATACACAATTATATATATATATATACAATTATATATATATATGTATATGAATGCGTTGTACGTTCGCACTGGTGGAGTGGTGCTGGTGGCCACACACAGAGATGTCCCCATGCATCCTTTTCCTTCTTTTTCTGTTTCTTCCTCTTCGTCTCTATTTCTCCCATTTTCTCTCTTTTCTCTCTTTTCTCTCCTCTTTTTCTTTTCCACTTCTTCTTCTGTTCCTGCTTCTCTTTTTCTGTTTCTCTCATTCTTTCTCTCTGTCCCTCTCTTTTCCTCTCTTTCTCTCATTTTCTCTTATATTCTCTCATTCTTTCTCTCTTTTCTCCTCTTTCTTCTCCACTTCCTCACTTTCTCTTCCTTTCTTCCTCTGTCTCTTCCTCCTCTCCTCTCTCTCAATCTCATTTTCTCCCTTTCTCTTCCCCTTTCTCTCTTTCTCTCTTTTCCGCTCTTTTTGCCTCTCTTTCTCTCTCTTTCTCTCACTTTCTCTCTCTTTCTCCTTCTACCTTTCTGTTTTCCTCTCTTTGCCTCTCTCTGTCCCTCTCTTATTCTCTCATTTTCTCTCATTTTCTCTCTTCCTCTCTTTTTCCCTTTCTCTCTTCCTCTTTCTCTCTTCCCCTCCCTTTCTCACTTTCTCGCACTTTCTCTTTTTCTTTCTCTTTCTCTCATTCTTTCTCTCATTTTCTCTTATATTCTCTCATTCTTTCTCTCTTCCTTTCATCCTCTTTCTCTCCTCCTCTTCCTCTTTCTCTTCGTCCTTCTCCCTCTTTCTCTCGTCCTCTCATTTTTTTTCTCTTCCGCTCTTTCTCCTTCTCCCTTTCTTTTTTCCTCTCTTTGTCTCTCTTTCTTTCTCTTTCTCTCTTCCTGTCTTTCTCCTTCTCTCCCTGTCTCTCTTCTTCTCTCATTCTCTTCCTCGTTTTCTGTTTCTCCCTTTCTCCCTTTCTGTTCTTCTCTCTTTCTCACTTTCCCTCCCTTTCTCTCTCTATCTTTCTCTCGCATTCTCTCTTTTCCTCTCTTTGTCTTTCGCATTCTCTTTATCTCCCTTTCTCTTTCTTTCTCTCACATCCTCCTTTTCTCCCTTCTTCACTTTCTCTTCTCTCTTCCTCTACTCCTCTCCCATTCTCTCTGTCTTTTCCTCTCTTTCTCTCTCTGTATATGGATATGTCTGTCTCTGCATATGTGTGTGTATGGTTTCTATTTTGCAAATTTACTTCGGTTGTGCGCGCATGGACGCGCGAACGTCGTGGAAATCTCTTCTTCTGTGTGTCTCTGTGTGTGTGTGTGTGTGTCTATATATCTACACAAGTCTCTCTCTCTCTCTCTATATATATATATACACAGAGAGAGGGAAGCGAATAATATACTACGACTTGGGAATATATACATATATATACAGAGAGAAAAATATGTGGAGATGAGGATAGAAAAAGATATAAATGTGAAGATATAGATGTGAAGATATAGATGAAGATATAGATAAAGATATAGATATAGCAAAAGATATGAATACGGATGAAGATACAAATAAAAGTGAAGATAGATATCCATGGAAACAGATATAGTTGAAGAAAGATACAGATGAAGAAAGATACAGATGAAAATAGATATTAAGTAAAATAGATGTAGAAGAAGGTAATGATTGATACAGATAAGATATACATATAGGTAAAAAGATATAGAAGATAGATATAGATAAAGCTATATATATGTATAGACAAAGATAGGTACAAATAGATAAAGATATAGATGAAGATTGATACAAACAAAGATATAAATATAGATGAAAACAGATTTAGATAAAGATAGATAGACACAAAGACATACGTGAAAATAGATATGAATAGAGATAGATAAAAATATAAATAATGATATAGATATAGAGAGTGATTAATATAGATAAACATATAGATCAAGCAGATATAAATTGGTCAACATATACATATAGATATAGATAGATATAGACACGTGGGCAGATACATATGAACGTACAAACGCATACGTGCATCTATCTATCTATCTATATATATATGTATATATATATATTTTGTATACATATCCTACATTCGGGGATGTATATATATATATTTCTTTTCCATATGTCTCTCTCTTCCTCTCTCTCTCTCTCTATATATAAAGGTACTTTACCTATGTGTCTATAGATATACCTAGACATCTATATATCTACATATATATATATAGATACATCTCTCTCTCTCTCTCTATATGTATATATATATAGGCAAAAGTCCTTTACCTGTTTGTCTATAGATATACCTAGACATCTATATATCTATATATATCTACATATATATATATATATAGGTACATCTCTCTCTCTCTGTATATATATATGCGTGAAAATGTATGCATCTTTTTTTATATATAATTTTGTGTATATGTGTGAAATGTTTGTATGATGTGTATTGTACGTCGGTATCTATATTCTGTGAAGATACCCGATGAAAGAGTATTTATTCAAAGGTTCTGATTTCTTGATATCTGTTGATTCTCTTCTATACACGTATATATATTGCTGTGTCCTCAGCCATGCTCATATATATATATCTGTGTTTGTAGGAAGATTTTGGCTTTTTCCTTCTGCCCTCTTTCTTTCTTTTTCGTAGATTTTCTTCCTAGTGAATCTTGTATATCTACAAATATTCAGGTCATACATATATATGTGAATATGGCTGCGTATGTGAATGGATGTATGTGTGTGGCTACCGTTGCTAACCAAGCCACGGTCGTGCGGGTTTTCCTCTTCTTCTTCTCCCCTTCGCAGTATACGAAGAATACATCCATGCCTCTCCCTATCTATACATATACTCAGGAATATACATCTATAGATATTATATATCTATATATCATCATTCATATCTGTATCAATATAGCTCTATAGATGTATCTGTATTTACACATACATCCCTATAAATATATATAGGGAGCCAGTCTCACTCCTTCTCTCTTACATACACCGTCTACATATATATATACAGAGAGACAGAGAGACAGAAAGACGGAGAAATATATATATATATGATGAACCAGTGTATCTCATTTCCTATATATATATGTAGAGGGAGAGAGAAATGTAAGTATGTATATATATAGGGAGAGACAAAAATATATATGCATATATATGATGAACCAGTGTATCTCATTTTCTCTATATATGTAGAGAGAGAGACAGAGAGACAGAGAGAGGGAGAAATGTGTATATATATATATGATGAACCAGTGTATCTCACTTTCTATATGTATATATGTACACACAGAGAGAAAGAGAGAGAATTGTATGTGTGTGTATATATATATAGAGAGAGAGAAAGAGAGAGAGACGGAGATATATATATATATGGTGAACCAGTGTATCTCATTTCCTATATATATATATATATATATATGGAGAGAGAGAGAGAAAGAGAGAGAGAGACAGAGAGAAATATATATATATATGATGAACCAGTGTGTGTCACTTCCTACATGTATATATATATACAAGAGAGAGAAATACGTATATATATATGGTGAACCGATGAATTTCATTTTTTAGGTAAAAATAAGGATATCTGTATGAGACTATATTTACAGGTTAAAATCTGTAAGGAATCTACAGTTCTTTTTGCATGTCTCCCCCTGTCTCCTTACATGTGTGTAAATGGTGAAGTGGCCTTCTCCATCTTCCTCCCCCTATACACATACACACTGATCAACCTGACTATATATAACGAGCAAGACTTTCTCTCTCTCTCTATATATATAAATATATATTTACATATATGTATATCTGTGTACCTGTTTCCACCCCACGTATGTATATACGTGTATGTATATCATGAATAAATACTGTCCCTCTCTCCCTCTATACACAAACATATAGATATGTGTGTGTGTGTGTGTATCTATGTCTACCCCATATATATATAAATGTACCTGTTTCCCACTCTCTCTGCATATATATATGCCTCGTGAAACAAACTCTCTGCCTATACACGCAAATATACATATATGTATCTCCCACTAAAATATATGTGTGTGTGTATGTCTGTGTCTCTCCTCTCTTGTCTTTCAATATATATATGTACATATATATGTATGTATGTGTATGAATGTATGTAAGACACACATTCATTGGTCCTGCTGCAGAGGTTGTCGAATAGAAGAAAGTCAAGTTTTTTCTCCCGCATCCGTTCGAGAGAAGGGGGCAGTGTGTGTGCGTCGAATAGAGAGAGTTCCATTTCTCCCACACATGTATATAGACAGAGAAAGAAAGAGAAAAACAAACAGAGAAAAAAAGACGAAGAAAATGCGAAACAGCAAGACGAGGGCAGGAAAGTGGGAAAGACGGAAAGGCGGGGATTGCGGGACTTGCAGTCCAGCGAAATACTTGACGTCTCCCCCCTTTTAAATTTTTTTGTGGCCGCCCCTTCCTCTCCCCCCTCTCTAAATCAGGCAGAACGGGACTTCTTCTTCTCTGTCCTCGTCCTCTCCCTCTGTATACGTGTATGTGTGACTGGGGCACCACTTCCTTTTTTGCTGCTGCCCTGCTGCAGAGAACTTGTCCTCTCCCTCTGTATGTATGTGTGTATGTGTGACTGGGGCACCACTTCTTTTTTTGCTGCTGCCCTGCTGCAGAGAACTGGAGGCCGTCGGAATTCGTCTGAACAGACGCCGCCCCAACGTGAGTCTCTTCTTTTCGGAGAGTTCCTTTCTCTTTCTCTCCGTGTGTCTCCCCCCCACTTTTGTCTCTCCGTCTCCTTCTTCGTCTCTTCGCCCTCCACGTCTCCACCTCTTCGTCTTCTTCTGCCTTTTTCTCCCTTTTGCTGTTCTTCACCTGAACTTTTCTTCGTTCACGTGTCCTCCTCTTTTTCGCTCTTTGCTGCTGTCTCCGTCTCTCTCTGTGTGCCTCTGTGTCTCCGTCTCCTTTTTTCTCCGTATTGACCCCGTCTCGTCTCTCTCTCCGTATATCTTCCTTTCTTTCGCATTCTTCTCTTCTTTCTCGCGCTGTCCGCCGGGTTTTTCTTTCTTCTGCTTTCCTGCCTTTCCGCTTTTCGCTTCGCTGCCCCTCCATCCTCTTCCTGTTCTGCTGCTGTTTCTCCGCTTCGCATGAGCCGCTACGTAGCTCTTCCCTTTTCTTCCGTTGAACTTCTTTTTCTTGGTCGTCTTCTTCTTCGATTCTGACCCCCTTTTCTCCCTTCTGATGAATTCGCTGCAAAACAGATTTCTCTCAAAGTCAAGAAAGGCGGCGGTCTCACAATCAACTTCATCGTCCCCTGCCCGCACGTAAGTCCTCTCCTCACATTGTCGTGGACTTCGCTACTTCCTTTTCTTTCATCTTCTTTTCTTCTGCTTTCCCCGTTTCCCTCCTGTGCTCTTCTTCATTGGCTTCTTCCTGTTCTTCGTCGCCTTTCTCTATATTTTCCTTTCCGCAAGAAGTGGGCAAACATGTATATACGCTTTGATCTCCTTTTCTCTCCCCATCTCTCTGTTCCGTCTCCACACAAAAGTGGACAAATACCTGCTTCTCTTTCTCTCTCTCTGCATATATATACATATACACATTTGTACCTATATATGTACACATAAATAAACATATATATATACATACATATGTGTGAGTCCCTCTCTCTCTCTCAATATATATATATGTTATTCCTTCTCTCTCTACATATATCACAGTAATTTCTTATCTATATACATGTATAATAATATGTATAAATATATATATATATATTGTGTATGTGTATGCATGTAATTCTCCATATACGTAAGTAAGGCTACGTGTATATATATATGTATATGTCCCTCCTCATATATATATATATATGTGATTTTCTCTTTCTTTGTCATTCTACGTATATATGCGATTCTCTGTCTCTTCCTTGCTCCCTATCTCTCTCTTTCCATACATGTAGACACACATATATACATACATATGTAGAGAGAGATAATTACATATATATATATATTGGTGTGAATATTTAGGATTACATATTGTCGCATATATGAATGTGTTTATTAATGAAGTATATATATATGTAAGTGAATGTATGTGTATATTGTGATGTTTGTGGGGATCCGCATGCGCCAGCAGACATGTGTATACGTCTATTCGTGGGAGTTGGAGAGATGCAGATATGTGTACAGCACTTTTTTTATCTTCTACTTCATTTTCGCACTTCTTTTTCTCTTTTGCGTCTTCCGATTCTTCGTCTGTCTTCTCTCGTTTCTTCTTTGCTGTCCTTCTCCACACTTGTGGCCCTCCACCTTCTTCTCTCTTCCTCTCCTTCTGCCTGCTTTCACCAACGTGGACGGCGGTTTCACGTGAACTTCTCTGTTCAAATCTTTCTACTTTTCTCTTCCTCGCCGAAGAAGAAAACGTCCTAACACGTTGGAAAATGTGTGTTTGTGTGTGTAGGTGTGTGGGTTTGTAGATACAAATGTGAAAATGTACCCCCGCGCATGCAGGAATGCGTTCCTCTTCCCTCTTAACTATCTTGCTGGGAACCCATCGCCTTCTCTTTAGAACCCGCTCTTTTTCTCTCCATAAAGAAAAAACATATACATACATATATATATATATGTGTATTTACCTACATCAACATATATATACATATATATGCGTTCGGTTGCGTTTGACGAGGCCTATATGGATATGTATATATATGTACATGTATATACGTGTCTGTACATACACATAAATATATATATATATATATATGTATGTGTATGTACAGACACGTTTGTCTATACTTATACACATATGTGTACAGATGTATGCATGCATTTGAGGAGGTTTGCATGTGCGGCACTTCGTCAGATTCCTCGGTTTCTTTTTCTCTCCTTCGTTTTCGTTTCTCTCTCTGTGTCTTCCTCCGTGTGTCTCGATGTAAACGAATTTTTGTTTGAAATATCTACAAATGGTCCACGAACCTCCGCAAATTCATCCTTCACGCACACAAACGTGGCCGTCTATATAAGCCATCGACCTATCTATCCATCTATCTATATATCTATATATGTATATGTTTATATGTGTGTGTATGTGTGTGAGACGGAGAGAGAGAAAATGCGAAGGGAAAGGAGAAGAAGAGAGACGTTTTTTTCCCGTTTTCCCTCGGTTTCCTTTGCTTCGTATTACTGAGCCGGTATACCTCTTCTCTTCACTGGATATACCTTATATATATATGTGTGAATCTCCAGAAACAGTTGTATACCTACATACATCTTTGTGTACTTACATATATACATTCAAGTGTACATACACCTATGCACACACATACATACATCCCTGCGCGCATACACTTATATACCTATAGATGGATATATAGACTATAAATACGTATGTGTGAAGGAATGTGTGTGTTTACTTCCATATGTGAGTGTATAATTATCTATTTACCCCTATCTCTCTTCCTCTGTATCCACGTCCATGCCGCCCCAAGAAATATATACGCAAGTATTGTCTTCCGCTCTCCTGTGTGTTTCTTCCCTTGCGAATATCTGTCTATATATATTTCTACATACCTATATATATCTGTATATGTGTGTCTCTACATGTCTCTATATTTCTAAATATATATCACTATATCTCTATATATGTATATATAGAGCTATATATATATATATATCTATGTATCTATATATTTCCATGTGTCTATCTATCTATATATCTATCTGTGCGTGTATATATATATATATATATATATGTGTCTCTCTCTCTATGTATATAGATATGTCTACATCTCTGTATATCTCTATATATCTTTATACATATCTATGTATCTATATATCTATGTATATCTATATATCTGTATATATCTATATATCTATATTTGTTTCACTATATCTATATATCTGTACGTATCTATTTTCATGTGTATTGATATGTGTGTAAGTAAACATGCGCAGGAGGAGGTAGGGGGGAAGGAGAAGAAATTTCATGAAGAGAAGATGTGGAGGTGATCTGTCTGCTGTTCTGTGAAATGGCTGCAGTTGAACGCAAAAATGGTGCAGCAAATTTTGCAGCAGTTTCGAATCTACAACGCGGACGTCGTTGTACGGGAGGAGTGTACGGTAAATTTGTTCACTTCATTTCTTCCTCCTTTCATATATCTCTCGGCGCACATATATATATGCATGCACGAATACATGCATATCTATGCATGCATTTGTCTACTTTCTCTTGTCTCTCTCTGTGTCTGTCTGTCTCTCTCTCTCTGTATATCCACACATATATATGTATACAAGTGCACATATATATATATATATATATTTTTGTGTATATCATCCACTTCTTATTAGGTCTCTCTCTCTGTGTGCATAGACGTATATACGTCTTTCTGTGTATATCGTCTTCTTCCTTCTCGTATGTCTGTATGCCAGCGTGTGGAGATACGTATTTATCTGAACGCATGCGCGCATGCATGTATAAAATACCCGTTGTTATCCCTCGCCTTCCCTTTCTCTCTGTAATCTCCTATGTATGCATGTGTAGAAACCTCTTCTGTGTGTATGTGCGTGTATGTGCGTGTATGTGCGTGTATGTGCGTGTGTGTGTGTGTGTGTGTGTGTGTGTGTCTCACCAGCATGACCTGCTGCCTTTCCTGCTCCACGTGTACAAATACACGTACTTCAGGAGAGTCGAATACATATTCATGTACACAGGCCCACATACATATGCGGGTCTCGCAGCGAATGTGCTGCAGATATTTGAAGGAAGGACCGCCCTTTCTAATCTTCGCTTACGCGGAGATTGAGACGTGTACTTTTCTCTTTCTTTTCTTTTCTCTTGCGCTCTTTGTCTGTCCCGTATGTCCACCGACCCGAGTATCTCTCTACATGCATGCACATATATATATATATATATATATGGATGTGTGTAGATTTGTATGTGCTATACGTATATATTTTGTATTTTCTGATTTTTTATCTGTTCTTCTGAAGTAGTACATTTGTGTATATTGTAAATCTACATACATGTTTACTCGTCTCTACACACACCTTTCTCCGCCTCTTTTATCTGTATTTCCTTAACATATATATAGTATAGAACGAACATATACATATTATACGTATCATATTCGTGTAGTGTATTGATATGTCATATATAGTCTGTATATAGTATATATGTGCAGTATATATATATATATGTATATTGTATATGTAGTATGTAGAGAGTGTATATACATACATATATATTATATATATGTCGTAGAGGTCGAATTGGGTAGAGACGTCGATATATCTCTTTGTCTCTGTTCCCCTGTATATGTTTATCTGCTAGAGGGCCTCCTTCTGATTGTCGTCGGAGTGGATTAAGAAGGAGTTGTGAAAGCGAAAATGACATACGTGTGGATGATTTACACCTCCTGGGACACTCAATTTCTTCTGCTGCTTCTTCCCGGAGAAGCGGCTCTTGCTGCACCTGCCGCTATGCTCCTCCTACTTCTGCCTCCGCTGCTGCTGCACCTGCTGCTGCTGTTGCTGCTCCTGCCGCTGTTGCTCCTGCTGCTACTGCACCTGCCGCTACTGCTGCTGCTGCTGTTGCTGCTGCGTGTCTTCATTGCGGGCCAGACAGCACGACGCATGTCATTCTCTCACTATCCTGCCGGTTTTGTTTTCGCTTCTTTTCGACTTTGGAACTTTTTTCTTCCTTTTCAGTTCTCTTCTTCTTCTTCATTGTCTCGTCTTTAACTTCTTCGTCCGTTTTCTGTCTGCCTTCTTTTTCGATGCTGCGACTGCCGCAATTTGTTGTTGGCAGTCTTTCCTTCTTCCTTTTTCTCTTCGCTTCTTCTCTTCTTCTTCTCTTCTTTTTCGGTTTTCTTTTCTTCTCTTAGGTTTGCTGTTTTCCTTGTGCAGTCTCCCTGCTGCTTCTCACGCTGCCGGGTCTCCTTTTCCTCATCATCTCTTCTCTTCTCTTTCCCTTTTCGTCTCCTCCCTTGTGCGCGCTTCTTGTCTTTCTTCGTAGGCAGATGATTTTATCGACGTGGTTGAAGGCAATAGAAAGTATGTGCGTTGCCTCTTTGTCTACAACAAAGTTGATCTGCTGCCGCTCAAGGAGATCGACGCCATTGCCCGAAGGTGAGTTTTTCTGCCCTTTTCGCTCTTCGCCTTTCCTTCGTGCTTTCTCGTGTACGTCTTCCTTTCCTTCTCCACCCTTTGCTTCTCTTCTTTCTACTCTTTTTCTTCTTTCTTGTCTTCTGGCGGCACACGTGTCTGCTCGCTTCAAGCTTCCACCTCTTTTTCGTCCCTTCCTCTTCCGTCTCTTCCCCTTTTGCACTTCTTCTTCTTCCTCCTCTGTCCGTCGCGTCTGTTCTTCTTCTTTGGATGAGTTTTCCACTGCGTTGTTGTCGATTTTCTTCTTTTTCTTCGCGTCATCATTCCTGCCTTCCTTCATCCTCTTTCCTTTGCTGCTCGTGTATCTTTCGCGTGCCCCATTGTCCTCTGCTGCTCTTTGATAACGAAGGAGCGGTCTGCTGTTGCTGCTGCCTGCCTCGCCACTGCTGCATGCATTTCCTGCCCCACGCGCTTCCTCTCACGTGCATTTCTCCGGTCACATGCAATTGCTGTTGCATGCGCATCTTTTTTCTCTCTCTGTCTCTATGTGATATGCGGGGGGGTTCTAGAGAAGAGCGCCGCCTGTGCCTGCCTGCAGTTCTTCTCCTGCTGCCGGTCCTGGGTATCTTCTTCTTTCGTGTGCAAACACGCATGCGCGCGTGTTTGTGCATCTCTGTATCTAATGTGCTGCTTGATTTTGTTCATTCAAAGAAAGATGCAGCCCACCAGGCGTGGATACGCGCATGCGTTTTCTTCCGCGTCCTTCATATCTGCACTACCACGGCCCACGCCGTTTCTTCAACGGTGCTCGCGCTTGACTGTTCTTCAGCGCTTCTCTTTCCCTACTTCTTCGACACATTTATATGTGGAAGCGTACATATACACAAATTAACATACACATATATATGTACATATACTTATATCCACATACAAACGTGTATACACCTATACGCATATATATCTATATATATGTGTATATACGCGGATGAATACACAGCTTTGCACATATCCATATACACACGTGTATACACCTGTGCATATATATATATATACGGTTGAATATACACCTTTCCACATATCGGTATACGCACGTGTATACACCTATACATATGCATATACATATATATATGTATATAGCTACATGCACACATTCGCACATATATATATATATATACACTTGAGGACACATATAGATGTATATAGATGTCCTGTACTTTGTTGCGTGTGCTGCGTGGGCGTGGTGGCCAGGTGTGGGTGAGATGTAATCCCCTTGAACATTTTGTTGCTGCGTTTCCTCAACGGCTGCGTCAGGGGGGATGTGCTGCGCAGTCGTCTCCTCTCTTGCCCTCTGCCGCGGCCGCGCGTGCCCACGTATCAAGATGGTGCGAGAAGTACGCACGTACATTTTTTGCTGCGAGGGATTCCTTGTTTTGCTCCATTTGCTCTCCTTTTCCTCCCCTTGCTGCTGCTGCTTCTTCAGCGGGCCGCGTGCGTCAGTTCCCTCCTATGTCGCTGTCCCGTGCAGCAGCACTTTTCCTCTTTCTTCCCGTCTCTTTTTTTGTGCCCCACGCGAGTCGTCTTCTGCAGCGCTGCGCCTGGGCGACTGGGCTCCTGTCGGCTGCCGATCCTGCAGTGTCCCTGCTACCTCGCTTGCGCGGAAGGGGGGGATGCGGCCCTTCCCTTCGTCTCTTGTTGCTTTGATAGATACATATTTTCTATTTGGTTTTCATGTATGTGTATGAGGTGGTGGCACGTATCTCTCTTTGCACGGCAGTGGTTAATAATATTCTTTCTGGCTGTTTCTTTCTGTGAGGGCAGAGAACACTTCTCGTTTCCTCTCTTTTTCTCTTTCTTTGAGGGGCTGGTTTATGTCTGGCTTCCCGTCTATTCCTGCTTCTGGCTCTCTGTTTGCCGGGGAGGTGGGGCGGTGATTGCTGGCGCATGCAAATTCCTCTGCGGAGTAGAGGAGGCTGCTGTGTCGTCGTCGTCACCTGCTGCCGCTGCTGCTCCGCGTGAGGAGCCACGCGACGCCTCGATCTCGCCGCCGCCCGCCGGGGGGAGAGGCAGCGTCCGGAAGTCCTCCACAGGCTGCTGGTGCTTCTTTTTCTCCTTTTCGCGCACCGCACTCTCTGTCTTTGATGCGGAGGCTGCGTTGTTCTTTGCATCTGTCTGCAGTCGTGATGGAGAAGTGTTGGCCGCTCTACACGTTACGCAGACCGGGTCGTTCTGTCGCCCTTTGCAGCTCTCTCCTGGGTGGCCGTCTGCTGCACGCGAGTCCTCTTCTTCCCCTGCGCGGGGCCTCCTGCAGTTGCTGACGACGCGTCGTCGTCTCTACTCTCAGCAGCTGCTGCTGAAGCTGCCTCTTTTCCTCGGTGTCTCTGTGCTCCTTCTCTGCCCTCTTGCTGTCTCTGCGCTGCTTTGCCGCTCTTCCGTCGCCGTATTCGCTCCTGCAGCTGTCTCGTTTTTCCTCGCCGCGGTGATTTCGTGGACGTGCTCTCTCTCTCTGTATCTCTCCATCCCTGTTTCTTTCTGTCTCGCTCTATTTTTGTTACTCTCTCGCTCCCTCCTCGTCTCAGTTTCTCTCTCTCTGTATCTTTAGCTGCCTCTCCCTCGGTCTCTCTGTCTCTGTATGGGGCCCCTTGGCTGCAGACCACACAGCGTCGTCGTGAGCAGCGGAGCCTTGTGGAATCTCGAACAGTTGAAGGAAAGAATGTGGGAAGAGCTTGGGCTTGTGAGAGTTTACACGAAACGCAAGGGCCAGTTCCCCGACTTCTCCGACCCCATCGTCCTCACCGAACAACGAGGTGTGCCTCTCCTCTTTCCCCGGCCTTTTCCGGCTGCTGCTGCTCCCCCGCTGTTATTATCCGTGCTGCTGCTTCCGCATTGCTATGCTGCAGGTTCTCGTTCGCTGTTGTTGCTGCCTCCTTTTGTGTGCGCTGCTGCGGTACGCTGCTGCTGCTGCTTCTTCTCCGCTGCCGCCGTGCCGTTCCTCTTGCTGGGGAGGTCCGCATGTGGGTGTAGTTGTATGTCGCACGTCTATCTCTGCAGTTCTTCTACTCGTCTATACATGCGTCGGCAGTGGTAGACTTGTACGTAAGGGAGGATTTGTACTGGCATGTAAACATATATATATATACATATACACAGAATTACGCTTGTATGCATGTGTTCGTCTTAAACAGCTGGTGCAAAGATGTATACGTATTCACGCACACCTTGAGGGAGACAAAACAGGAGTATATGTGTATGCATGCAGGGAGAGAGAGAGAAGAGCGAGAGAGAGACACAGAGGGAAAGCGAAGTATATAAATATATATGTATGTACACGGAAGGACAGAGGGAATTCAAGAGGAAGAGAGAAGGCGAAAGAGAGTAGAAGAACGAGAGAGAGGAGGAAAGCCGGAGAGACAGAAAGAAGTCGTATTTCTGAGCTTCGTGCGCACCTTTGTGAGTAGGTAGATGTCTCTGTCTGCTACGATGTAAATAAAGCTGCAGGTCCTTCCGTGTGTGTGGTGGTGACACTTCTCCGCATGCGGTCGTGTTTGACATTTGCACACTTTCTTGCAGGCCCGTGCACAGTGGAAACGGCAGTTGTCAGTATTCACAAGGTATGTATTTCCTCATTTTCTTTCTTGCTCTTCTTCGTACACTCTTTTCCTCTTTTCGTCTTCTTTCGTTTCTATGCTTTCGCTTCGCTGTCTACCTTCTTCTCGTCTTTCTTATTCTCCTCTCTCTAAAGGTAGAAATCTTTTTGTCGTTCGTCATCTCTGTCGTTTTTTTCTTCCGGTACTCTTGCTCCGCGTGGCCGAGCAGCCGGTTCGTTACAATTCTGCCGTTGCTACTTTCTCCGCCTTTTCCTTCTTATCCACCTCCTCGCGTTCTGCTGCTGGGGCTGCGGCTTTCTGGGCACTTGTGCTGCTGCGCTAGTGGTGTGTTGCTGCGGCTGCGAGTGCCACTTTGCTGCTGCTGCGTTTTTTGTGGGCTTGCAAGGAGGAAGGGCTTCCGGTGTCGTAGGTGGCCGTTCTGATGCTTCTTGTCCCGCTGCCGCTGTTTTATTGTTCGTCGGGCTGCTGCGTCTTTGTACGCTGCCTCAACTGCTATTTACGCTCTCGATTTCCTGTTGCTGCTGCTCCTGCCATGCGCTGCTGCTCCTTCTGATGCTGCCGTTGAGAGGTTCGCGCTGCTTCCTATGCTGCTGCTCGTCTTTCAACATTACTCTGCTGCTGTTGCGCGGTCCTCGTTCTGTGGTGCTCTACGTGCACCTCAATTCCTCTGCTTCTTTGCTATTCTCCTTGCATTACTGCTAAGCTTCTTCTTTTGATGCTGCTGCTCCTGGCTCGACTTCTTTTGCTGGTCATCTTCTGCTGCCGCCGCTCCTTCGTTTGGTGCTGCGGCTGCTGCCTCGACTTCTTTTTCTTCTTCTCACCTGCTGCTTGCAATTTTTCTGCTGCTGCTGCTGCTCATTTTCTTTCGTGTAGCTGCTGCGTCTACATGTATTTTCTGTGAAGCTGCAATTGATGGTCACTCCTCGCATCGCAGGTACAACTCCATTCTTATTGCCTGTTTCTTCTCGTCCAACTTTTCTCTCCAGTTGACATGCAACATCCTTTGTCTCTGCTTCATGTGTTGCTGCTTCTTCTTGCTACTGTTTCTGTAAGCGGCTCCTTCACCTGCTGCTGCTTCGTCTGTTGCTGCTTCGTCTGCTGCTGCCTCTTCGTCACGCCGCTGCTGCACCTGCTGAACGTTTCAACTCTGCGGAACATGTTTCTCTTTGGCTTCCACTGGGGTCACCAGCTGCATTTCTTTTCCGACATTTGCTGGACTTCTTGCGATTTTTCACACGTATACACAGGTATATTTGTATATATATATATACATATATACATACGTACATTTGTTTACCTGTGGACACGTGTGTGCATCTCCTGCACGCACGTGTACATATGTGTATGGAATTGTTTGTACATCTGTGTACGTATGTATGTATATTTATATTGCATGCTGAATATCTGGTCAGTAGGAAAGCGTGCCAACGGATGCATACACGTTTACATATATATATATATATATATCTATATGTATATATGTATACTTACATGTCCGTAGACGTTCCTCCACAAAAATATAGATATCCATATGTGTATATATATAACTACACACGAACAGCTACACATATACGTATATACGGTTGCACAACACTAAAAACGTGTTTTGTTATTGAAGTGCATGTGAATGCTTCGGTTTGCTGCAGGAGCTACTGAAGGATTTTAAATTCGCGATGGTCTGGGGGGCGAGCGCGAAGCACAATCCTCAACGCGTTGGCCTAGGTACTTTTTCTTTATTAGCTTTACTGGTTACAATATGATTGTATTTCACACATACAAATGATTGTACGAATATGTTTCTATACGCTTGCAGGAAGCTCTGTGTGTGTGTGTCCGTGTCTGTGTGTCTGTGTGAATACTCGTAGCTCTAAAAAGAGACGCGGAACTTTTCTGCATAAGGATATAAATGTATTTATGCTGGTACGGATATACGTGTCCACGTTTGTGTATGTGCTTGATGGGCGTCAGCCGCTCTCTGGGCTGCTGCCAAATATAGGTTCTTCCTGGATCGAAGGACCCTGCAGTATAGCTCACATGTGCGAATGTAAGTGTATACACGTATGACAAATCTACGCAGACGCACACGCAAGTAGACACAGACACACAGGCACATCCTGACAGACATGCACAGACACAGACAGACGGACACAAACACACAGAAACAGACAGAGAGAGACAGACAGACAGGCATAGACAGACAGACAGACAGACACACACACACACACATACACAGAGGGGTGACTTGATTATTCCGCCACAGAGTCAGTTCCTGTTATTGCGCATCTCTCGTCGTACATGTATCCGTATATTTCTGTGCGTGTGTACTTGAGGATGTAGTAGGTATACTTTCCGTACGTGTACATTGCATTCGGAGTGATTGTCGTGTGGGCGTATGGGTACTACACGCCCAACCCCTTTGCACGTGTAGCACCGTGTTTCGGCAGGTGGATATCTGAGAACGTTATTTTTGACTAAGAAACGATACCATGTGGTGCTCTCACTCGGCACAGACTCTCGGTTTCTTTGTAAAGTGATAATTCCGTTCGAATGCGGAACGCATCTGTGGTGCAGCAACGTACAAGAACAAGTGTACAGTAGTTGTATGCCTTGCGGCCTCGCCCACGCACTGTGTAGTACGCTACACAGGTTTTGTCTGTGTGTCTGTCTATCTTCAATCAGTGTACGTATGTATGTGTATGTGTATGCGTGAGGTATTGGTATTGTACGTGTCTTGATTGTGTGTACACAAACCTGCCGGGAAACACTTTCTCCTTACCGCCTGATTAAAATCTTTGGTTTGAAGAGTAAGTCTGTGCCGTCCTCTCTTACTGAAATTTTGTCTCTCTTTAAAAGGGGAGTCGACTCAAGAGAATTCGACAGAGCAGAGAAAAAGTAGAGAGTTCAAATCCGAAGAAACAGGCTTTCCTCTGCCTGACTTCGTTATTGTGTGTAAGATAAATATCACTTTTTCTCGTTGGGTGGGACGGAGTAAATGAAACTCATCTCCTGTGCAACAGGACCACGCTGTTCCGCATTGCAAAAGGAATTGCTGCAAGTACGTTTCTCAAAGAGAGTACGCTGTGCTTATTATTTAACATCTGGTTCTCTTTTTTTCTCAATTCTCCTCCTCCTTTTCCGTAATGTTTTCCTTCCAGTCTCCGCGCCTGTTTATATAACTGATAACAGTGAGATCTGTGGTAGGTACGTGCTTCGTGTCCGTCACGGTGGGGTGTCCATACAGCGAGGGATGCTTACACACACCTTGAGCGGCGTCTGTACACTGAAGGTTTGTGTACACTATTTATCACCAAACACCCCTGCAGGTGAGCCTGTCCACGTACTGTGTCTTGTCTTCTTTTTTGTCGGCGAGAGCGGCTAGAAGAATGAAATTTCCTTCTGAGCGACTCTTGTCTCTAGCAAAGGCGTTCACCTTTTTTCTGACCGCAGGTCAATGAAATACCCGTACTTGTTCGTTTTTTTTCTAACGGCGCCGGGTGTTCACACCGCGGGGGCTCGAAAAAGGTATGCAGTCATGTACCATTGTGCATCTGGAACAGTAGTAGGTGGTTATGCGTGTCCGCTTTAAGATTACGCAGGATGTGGAACGTGTTCCACAAAACCACACATTCGGCGAGAAACAGTTTGCAGGAGATAAGAGGTTAACAGGAACGTTTATTTCGAATGTTCGATCTCTTGACTTTGGATGGAACTAAGTAGATTCATTCGTTCTACCATGGATCGGGTGCATTTTTGAAACAAGGAAAACCTGTCCGTTGACTGCTGCACGTGTGCGTGTGTCTGTGTGTGTAGACAAGTATAAATAATTATTCAGTCAACCAACGGTGTGTAGGCGACCGTGCCGTGTGTCTGCCTGATGAGAACTTCGTCGAGATGATGAAAACAGGGAGGTTGGCGTGCGGGTTTGCAAAGAAACGCACTGTGTCGTAAAAAGGTCTTTGTGTCCTCTCCTTCGTTTCCGTGCTCCTTTATCCCGTTCTACACGTGTCGTCTGTTGATTGCCGGTACCGGGAAATGCAGGCGCCCCCTAATAGGACTTCCTTCTTTACGAATAAAGGAGAGGTTCCTCCGGTGAAGAATGAAAAATGGTATTTGTTCTGAGGAAAGGTGTTTGTCTCCTCCGGGTCTTTCTTCGTATGGCATCTATCCGCTTTCGATGTTTTCTGTTGTTACCCTGTGCTGGGTGTGGATGCAGGACATCAACTCGCCGATGAAGACGTCATCCAGATTTTCAAGAAAATTTAAGGAGACATTCCTCTATATTTGAACACACATGTGTGTGTGTTTGCCAAAAAGTGTTAAAGTGTCCGATCCTCCACTAATTCGATATAGGGATGTGTTCGTGTGGACGCTCGGAGAGACAGATATGTGTACCTGCGTATACCTGTATAAGCAAATGTGCAGTCGGTGGGAGATGACTGACTCAGCGCATGTCAGTGTCACACATAATGTGCGTACGTCCGTGCCAGTGTGTGTATCCATGTAGGGTAGGTTGTATATATAGTAAGGGACACATATATGGATATCTCTGTGTATCTTCAGGCACACGTGCCCCGCAGTGATGTGTATGCACATAGGGAATTTTTATGTGTACGCATGTATAAACGATATGACCGTGGATAGACGTGTGCACACACGTATGCATATTTCATGCGCCGTGCACGTGTGCCTCTCTGTCTATATATATATATATATATATACATATGTATATATATATATATATGTATACACGTATGTATAAAAGGTTATTACTAAGAATATGCATCTTCCCGTATATATATATATATTGACTATGTACTATATGTGTCAGAGGTCTCTACATGTCTATAAATGTATGCGTATGTGGAATGTTACACTTGATACTAACGTGAGTGTTGTGTATATGTAGACCGAGCGGACGCGTACGTAAATCCCTACCCACATGTACGGCTACGAGTACGGACACACCCATTTAGATAACTTCCTCTCCTATAACCTACGAAGACGCCTCTTTCTCGTGAAACTATTTGTACGTATACAAGCGGCACACTGAATATTTGTCTCGCCCTATATGCATACGTGGGGGTGTATACGTGTGTTAACAAACAAATACTCATAGTGTGTTGGCGAGAGACGCGCATACACACACATATGCATACATAACCTGAAAACGGACAGGTAAATTCGGGATGCTTATTGGTGTTTCTTTTTTGTCCATCATCATCTCGTTGGTAATTTGCAGTGCCTGCTCCTGTTGTTGGTTCTTCACAATTCCCGTGGACGAAGCACGGATTTATCATGTGGGTGCCACTTGAACCCTTTTCGCGTTATTGTTTGTGCGCGTCCGTGAAAGTTTTTCATAATTTCCCCACAGCATAACGGAGAAAGCGATGTCGGGGTATTGTCTGTGCATGTCTGTGACGGTTTTTTTCCTCTATCTCCAAGAAAAGTAGAAAAGGCGACGTGGCACTGTGAAATCTAATTTTCAATTTCAAAGAACGACGTGAACGGCCCGGGCGTCGAAAGCGTCAGCCGCTGCAGGGCCCCTGCAGCAAGTAACACATTTCGTCAACTTTTTTGAACCTTTGCGTATAAGAAGGAATACCTTGGCTTGAGTGAAGAGATACATCTGTTACCATCGTCACACAGGCTTAACAGAGTTGCCAAGGCTTCCCTCACTATGAGGAAGACATATCAGTGAACAGGTGTAGACGGCGCGCGAATAGGTGTGTGCGCGCGCACGTTTTCGGGCGTGTTGTGCGTCGTAGTACATATGCGTTGATGTCATTGAACTATTTATACATATGTGTATGAATACGTCTGTATCTATGTATAAGTGTATTGACGTGTATATGTTAGGGTCCGCACTCTCTCCACACACATGTATGGGAACGCACACGGTGTGCGCATGCATACACAAGAGATGATTGAGGTTTGTAGACTCACCGTAGGCTGCCTTTTGCAGTACAACACGTCTACGTGTGTATGTCTATATCTGCAGCGGCCTCGTCTATACACGCACGGAAGCGACAGATGGCCGAGACGCATATATATAATATGTTTCTCTTTCTCTATCTAGACAAGCTGAACTTCCGTATATGTATGTACATATATACACATATGTATCAGTACCCAATGCAGTCGTAGTTGTGGCAGTAGTAGCAGGAGGCACGCGGACACGCAGAGGTACTGGCACGTTGTCGCATCTAAAAAGTAGTGGCGACGGCAACGCAGAGGTCTGAGTGAAAGGAACTGCGTCAACAGAAGTCGTGGGTGTGTAAGTCTAATTTTTGTCCCGTCATCGGTGGAAGTGCATTCTCGTCGTTTCACCGCAAGAAGACAAGAAGGTCCGCGAGGACGTGTGTGCCGATGAAATTTCTTGACAGCAGCAACGGAAAACTGACACACAGCCGCAGACTACGTCACCTGCCACCGTGGAGCACCATGCGTGTGTTCTTCGGGAATTTTGCTCGGCAGTAGCAGCGCGAGAAAACTGAAACAGCCGCAGACTACGTCACTTTCCACCGTGGCCTACCGTATGTGCCGGCGTACACGCAGATTTGCCGCCGATATTGAAAACGCCTTTCCTCCTCCTTTGCCTGCGCCGCGCGCCCCAGTGTCACTCAGGAAAAGAAACCGACCGATGGGGGAAGGAGAGAAAAAGAAAAAAGAATTGCGCGGAGAAGAGGCAGAGGAGGGGAGAGGACAACGGAACAAAGCCGGAAGGAGCAGAGAGGAGGAGGGGAAAACAAACGCAACAAAACACCGGAGGGGGAAGAGAGAGAGAAGAGAAACACACTGGAACAAAGGGGAAGGAACAAATGGAAGAAAAATATGTGAGAAAGACGGGAAGAGAAATTGATAAAATAGTTCAATGAAAACAGTAAGACAGCAGCACACACCGCACACAACACGCGTACGAGACATAAACCACTGTTCCACGTTTACTCCCCACACAACTGTTGCGTTTTTCTCCCTCTCTCCCCTCTTTTCTGATCCTTCCCCCTTTTTTTTCCGTCCTCCTCTTACGTGAAATGAGAGTACTTATACACATATATATACACATACATACATACATATATATATATATATATATATAATAAAGAAGTCGAATTCTAGCTAACTGTATTAATATGGGTTTTTGTGTACACAGATGTCGCATCATAGGTAATTTCATAAATAGTTTATATATATATATGTATATATATATATATATGTAAATAGGTATTCTACGTATGTGTTCCCTGGCTACTGAACGAAAGAAACAGGAGAGAGAAAGGCTAAGTACATACATTATATATATGTATATGTACAAACACACACACATGTATTTGCAGTTGCTATGTATCTAGTGTATATATACATACATAAACGTGTGTTTAGAGGCGTGCATGTCTATGTATGTATATGTGTACATACGTGTCGGGACAAAATATATATAGAATTTTTGAGGTGCGTGAAGAGTCTCCCACATATCTAGGGGCTGCTTTCTATGTATACACGCATGTGTAGTACACACATACACATCTATTCGACATATACGTATATATAGTAGTTCCCCACCTTGAATCGTACACGTATGTGTACGTAGAGACACTTAGAGAGAAAACAATGCGAAGGTGGGGGAAACTCGAGGAAGTAGTACATCCAGGAATATACATACGAACAAGTATTCACGTGCAATAACACAAGCACGCAGGAAGATATGTGTGCACATATTTTCATTTCAGTATTTACCAGCAGAAAAGAACTTCCCGTGGCCAGAGACACGCATTCCCTGCTGCATGCTGAAGAAAACAAGTGACGAGCAGCGGCCAGTTCCCCTCTACACTTTTTCGTTTCTCTTTGTCTTCTCCTCCTCCTCCTCTTTCTTTCTGGAAGTCTCTGTTCCGTCCACCCTGTTCTTTATAGACTTCACCTTTCTTTGAAGAGTATCGATCAAAAGTGCGTACAAACGCTCTCCGACGGATTTCTCCACCAGGGAGTGGTACCTGCGCAGGGGGTGCCACCAGCGGTCGCATTGCACATGCGTTTGTTCTCGCTGCTGTTCTCTGCCTTCTTTTTCACCTTTCGCTGTTGCTTCCCCTCTTCTTTCACTGCTGCTGCTCGTCTTCCTGCTCGTGCTGCGACTGCTGCTGCTGTGCTGCAGGTTCGTCAGCAGCTCCCGGACGGGGGGACAAAGAGAGAGACGCGCACGTGTATGGAAGAGTCATGCGAGCCGCAGGTGTCTGTGTATCAACCCGACTTCACACATCCTTCTTCTTCGTTCTTTACACGTATGCACTTAGATTTCTCTGTGTGTAGATTTTAGATTTCTATCCATCGATCCCTGTCTCCCTCTCACTCTCTATTTGTCTGCAATACGTCCGCAGAGAGCAGTACACACACAGACACATACCTACGTACCTATGTGTAACTACGGGCGTCTTCACCGTACGTGGATACACTGAGAAGGCGAGAACCACATATTTTTAGCAGCTGTGTATCCTCCTCTAGTCTCTCTTTGGAGCGCTGTCAGCTTCTTCTTTCGTCTGTCCTTCCTTTTGTCTCCTTGTTTGACCTGAGTGCAGCGCTGCTCTACATATGTCGTTGTAGGCGTGTGTCCACGTGGCCAAGTCCTTGGGTTCGCAAGGACGGGTGTAGACACAGAGAGAACGAGAAGGCCAAAACAGAAGAAAAGGGGAGACATGAAGTGAAACTGTGTCTGTGTGTCTGTATTTATGTATGTACACATGTATTTATGTATGTATGCATGCATATATGTATGTGAGCGTCTATATGCACGTATGTGTGTATGTATGTTACGTATGTACGCATGTGTGTAGCCAGTGCTGGCAAGCTGGGAGGAACTCACACGCACATTCCCCCGCCCTTCGAGCAGCCTCTGTCTGCCTGTGTGTCTGAGCCTGTGTGTGTGTGTGTGAAGAAAAAAATGGCGCGTCCTCACTGCAAGACGCTGTTTTTCAACTTCCCCGCGAGGGAGGCCTGCGGCACCACGAGCATGCCGATGTTGCCGGTGTACTGAGAAAGCGAGGTTTTCCTATTCTGCAGGACACCCAGCAGCAGCAGCACCACAGCGGCCGCGCACGCGAGAGACACGTACTGGGGCGGCGACGCATTTGCAGCGAGTTCTCTGTGCCAGTGTTGTGAGGCGTCTGTGTGTGCGTGTGTGCGTAAGTCCCTCTTCGACGGACACACGCGTGCGGCGCGAACATGCACGTTCTGAGCAAGAACGTTGCTTCGCCATCTCTCTGCAGATCCCCCTCCCGCCCGTGTGCACTCCGCCGGCTGTGCCTCTAGGTGCAGGACGAAATCCCTAGCGCTGCGCGTCACAGCGACTCGCGCCCCCTCGTCCCCTTCGCCGCACACTCCCCCAACACATGTACCTCTCTCCCTGTGTGGGAATGAATACAGAAGTCCTCTACACCGGGACACGGTGCACACGTACATATACATGCGCAAGGAGACATACACATACACGTATACACGGGGTAAAGACAGCTTATGTATGAACTTAAGAGAACATGTATGCATGAACAGGTAGATTCACGTGCATGCACACGTGGAAGCAAACAAGAAGGTTCAGAACAACAAAGCGCGTCAGGACACCTGCTGCAGCAGACAGGTGTGCGTGGTGTACGTACACCGTCTTTCGACCCGCGCCCCTCACGCCCGCGCATGTCCTGTCTCCGCCTCCGCATGGAGAGACACTGAAATTCTTGGACCTCGCCCACGTGTCCAACGACAAGCATATACAAACTCATGCATGCTTTAAGTAACCTGCCTAACAGTGTTTTATGAGCTCGTGTGCGCCTTTTTGCACGTGACGGTACATCTTGGAGCGGCGTAGCGTTGCGCAGCCACTTCCTGTGCACTCGAGACACATACGTGGCCCCTCTCTCTCTCTCACACACACACACACATACGAAGACCGGGGCGTCCGCCACGCAGAGCCTTTGCATGCGGCGACAGATTATTGCGCTGGAAACATTGTAGCGAATCAGTAAGTAGGCTGCTGGACTGCGCTGCGCGCTTTTGCCCGGGTGTACGTACACTGCAGCAGGCCCCCGCAGACACAGACGCACACGTCTGTCCCCCATGGACACAGAGGAGCGCTGCTACATCTGCATATATTCATAAGGATGAGAGACAAAACGCAGGTGCACGTGCATTTCCTCACAGCGCAAGCCTGCACAGAAGGGCAACATGCGTATATATATATATATACATATGTGTATTATGAAGTGCGTGTGTGGACACAGGCACAGACACACACACATACATACACAGGGTGAGAGGCGCACGCGGGGAACAAATGGGGCGTCGACGCCCGTCCACCGACACTCCTCTGTTTTTACAACGTGGTTTGCCTGCAGAAAAAAACGTGCAAGAGCGTCGTCAGTTCCGCCGGGTGGGGTGTGGGCACACCCTCTCTGTTGCAGTGCAAAGAAAGCTGCGGTGTATCTACACCTCAGCTCTTCCCATAAACGCATGCAGCGCCCGCGGGGACATGCACCACTCGAGCGTTTCCTCGGGATTGCAATTTGCAGTCCAGGGTTCGTGCGCCGGGCTTCAGCTGCTAAATATTCAAAGTGAAATTCTCTCGCCGAACGCCCGGCAAATGTTGTGTAGAGTCAGGTGCCCGTAAAAATGTACACTATACGCACACCAGCCGGCGGAGAAGGCGGTGTACGTACACCTCGACGTTCGTTCATGCAGTACACGAATACATGCACACACACACACACACACACACACATACGAGGTGTTGCAGTAACAAGTGATGTGTTCAATATGTGTGTATATATATATATATACATACGCACGTGTCACCAGGGAGGTATGCGGAAAGTATACGTGTTCATGTGCAGGCTTGTGTGTGTACGTACGCCTGACGTTCTCGCCTCAAGAGCTGCCTGGTGTACGTACACCCAGCCCTTTCAGGTGAACGCCGCAAACGTGTGTACAGAGCCCAGAGAGTGTACGTACGCCGCAGCACGCCATCACTGCGTCTAACGGGAAGGAGGTGCACAACAGCAGTGGTGTCCGGTAAAACTGCGGTACGTACACAGACGATATGATGTGCGTGCATCCCACCGAATCCCAGCAGATCCCATTACACATGAACGGTGTCCGGATGTACCAACACCGCGCTGGAGTGCGCAAACCTCGTCCTGGGGTGTACAGACCCCGCGCTGAGGTGTACGGACATCGCGTTGGGGTGTACGGACATTGCACTGGGGTGTGCAGACATCGCGTCGGGGTCTGCAGACATCGCATCGGGGTGTGCGGACATCGGGATTCACGGAGACCGCGTTCGGGTGTACAGACACCGCCTTCCGGTGTACGGCCACCGCACTGGGGTGTACGGACACCGCGCTGACGTGCATGCACGCTGATCAGGTTCTGCACAACCCCTGCACGATACTGAAGACACCGAGTGTTGTAGTTCTACGCAGGTGCCTCGCACACATACATGTACTTGTATACAGAGAGACAATTCCCACGAGTTTCCCCCATGTCCTACGTGGCCTCTCTCTCTGTCTTTGTTGCTTTTTCTCTCTCTGCACGTACACACGCTTATATAAATTCGACACCGGCATGTGCGTGCGTACACCTGATCGCCCGTGAAGTCGGTGACGCGCTGGGAGAAAAAGGTATTCAAACAAGTCTCCTAACGTAGTGGGCGGGTGAAAAGATGAAGAGAGAGGAGAAGTTGGCAAGGAAGCACTTTCCTCTCCACATAAAGAGAAGAATTTCGACGAGGTGCTCTCACCAGAGATGGGTCGGTGTCTGGCATGTTCAAGGCGTCAACACCGAACAGTAACGCGGCCATCTTCGCGACTGTCTCATCCGTTGCTGCCCCAGCAGCAGCACAACAGCAGCAGCAGCAGAAGACGACGCAACATCAGCAGCAGACGATCAGCAGTAGCAGCAGAGAAGTAGGGAGAAGGAAAACGCAGACGCATGATATGACGCATGCAAGAAGAACAACAAGGCGCGCGGCAGTACTAGAGGCAGCAACCGCAGCAGCAGGCAAGGCCCCACACAGGAATCGAAGAGAGAGGCAGCAACAGCCGGTCGCAGTGCAACGAGCAGCACCTGCCGTGTGCGAGAAGCAGCAGCAGGGCGGGGGCTCCACCGAGAACAGAAGCAGCAGCAGGAGATGACGCAGCAGTAGCAGGTAATACGGCAGCACCAGCAGGTAATCAGGCAGCAGCAGGACGATATACAGCACCAGCAACACAGCAGCAGGGGCACGGGGAAAACAGCAGCAGCAGGAGCACGAGAAAGACAGCACCAGCTGCAGGAGCAGCAGAGAAACAGCAGCAGGAGCAAGAGCCCATCTCTGTTGTCCGCTGAAGGAGGGACATTCGGTTGTTGAGCGGCAGAAGAAGTTCCCGCTGAAAATCTAAAAAACTCTCACGCCTCGTCACTGGTGCTTCTTCTTCTCCTCCGTCTTCACCCCCGCACCCTCCTCTTCACTCACCCACGCATGCACTACCAAAAAGACTCACTGCTACAGAGCTTCTTCTCTCTCTACGCACAACACTGCATTGCATGCGCGTCAAAAAAGTTCTACGATACGTCCCCAGGAAATACGATCCTCTGCACAGACATATGCATATATATACATCTACGTGGACACCCTCTAGTCTAAGTGTACGCATGCACACACACACAAACAGATACACATGCACATATATATATATATACACGAATGTTCATGTATATATACATGTATATATATTGATGCGCAGACGTGTACATATACGTATACTGATGCGTTAGAGGTTTATTCCTGTGTACATGTATATCTTGGCATATGCCCATACATGTATATTCATATATTTACGTGAACGCTCCTCTATCTTCACACACACACACGTACACACACATACACCCCCATACACACATAGATACACATATGTATCCATATACATGTAGATATTAGAGCATAAGCATGTGTATATAAATATACATATATATACATATCGATGCACAGACATGTATATACATACTTAGATATATGTGTATATATGTAGATGCTTAGGCGTATATATATATATATATATGATATATGTGTATATACATATTGGTGCCCAGACCTGTATATATATATATATATGTCAGATGTATGTGAATATATGTGTACGTACATACTGATGCACAGAGGTGTGTATACAGATATGTATATATATTAGATATATATGTGTGTGTATATATATATGATATACGTATATATATATTGACGCAGTCCATATATCTATCTATATATTAGTGCAGAGACATGAACTTACACATAAATGTATGAATCAATCAATAAAGGTGTGTAAATGTATATTTGTGTAGAAATATCAGGGAGTGGATACGGGGATATTCGCACGTACGCAGTGACAGAGACAAACATCTACACATATTCATATATATGTATATATATACATATAGACACATATAGATATACATATTTATATATATATCGTTCTTTCTCCCTGCCTCTCTCTCTATATATGTGCAGAGATATAATGTGTCAAGGGACCCTCATACAGACCATATATATGAACACATAGAGCCATATAATATATACGTGTATGTGTGAATATACGGAGTATACGAATATTTGTGTCTATTAACTAGACAGACAGACACACATACATACATATACATATATATATGCACATATATATATTTATGTATTTGACTGTACCACTGGGCGTATGTACATCTATACGTACAGAAACAGAGAGAGAGAGAGAAAGCGACACAGGTACACACATACACATATACATTCATACATATAGATACACACATACCTCTACATACCTCTACATTCATGCATACACTCATAGATACATACACACACACACACACATACACATGAATACACATACACACCTACATATACATACAGACACGTAAATACATACACACAAATACATACACATACATTCACACATACACATACGTACATTGACATACATACATACATACCTACGTACACAGATACATACATATATTCATACGTACGTACATATACATACATGTACCTACATATACATGATACATATACATACATATATAGATATACATACACATATATGCATATATACATGTATCCATATACAAAGAAAGATGGATATAAACACATATACAAATATGTATACACACAGAGAGAGATAAACGCAGAGGAAGAAAATGTGTGGGTGAGATGTATGGCAGTCTGCAGGGGTATATACGGAGGGCGGAGGACTCTGCGTTTGTTGAGAGCGTCGAGCTGCAGCGAGGAACGATCTCCTTGACGTTGTGTTGTCTCCTCCTTCTGTCTCTTCTCGCAGCAGCACGCAACCCCGTCTCTCCTCTCTCTATGTGTGCGCGTCTCCCTGCATGCATCTGTGTGTGTGGGGCTGCTGTCGCTGGGCTCCTCTCTGCTTCGCTCTGTTTTTTTCTGCGCGTGTATATATACACGTGTATGTAAACATATATGTATGTAGGTGTAGCTTTTCCTCGGGTTTGGACAGTGAGGTGTATGTCTTCTTCTGTTGCTTCTGGCAGCAGATGTTATACACCCGCACATACACACACACATATATACATTCGTATATGCGCATGCCTATCTATAGAGAGAGAGAGACAGAAAGAGAGACGGCGACACTAATATACATACACATATATATGTATAGAAAAGAGAGGGGTATATTTATTGTTTGGTGAAAGAGAGAAGGGACGTCTATATACGGATGTATGGATAGATAGGGACATACGCATGCAGAGAGGGAAGGGAGAAGCAGCTACGTGTAGTAACATAGGGAGACGGAGACGGAGACACGTATACACGGAGACGGAGACACATATATACATACGAACACATAGAGAGATAGAAAGCAAGATAGAGAGAGAGAGATCCGATGAAGGTCTACTATCTTCAAGTATAGAAACGCGTGTGTGTGTGTGTGTATATTTATGAAGACGTATGGAGACACATATGCCAAGCTTTCCCTTGGCAAGACGGAGAGAATAAATCTGCCTGGCAGCATGGGCAATGTGACGCCTGAAAAAGAAAAACACATCGCCCGTCTTCGAAGCAGAAGCAGCATACACATATAGAAACACATAAAATATAGATGGACGCATGTACAGGTACGTAGGCATATACCTGTACATATACGCATTTATATATATATTTATATGTGTGTGTATATTTGTATGCTCATGTAGATCATACGTATATATGTGCGTATGTACGTGCACACGCACATATGTATATATGTATAGGTATCGATATATGTATGTGAACATCCGCATGCGAATAAATAGAATATACGCGTTTATTTGAGGGAAGAGAGGAAGCGCTGGGACGCTCTTTTTGTCTTAACTCACCCCCTCGCAAGAAGCAAACGTAAGCGATCAACCCTTTGCCAATAGAAGCCTGCAGCAGCAATACCAGCAGTCAGACCCATACAACCATACACATATACACATATATATATATATATGTGTGTATACGTATATATATACATACACATACATACACACATACCACAAACATATACATTAGCATATACATACACGTATAAATATACACACGTACATGCATACATAACATGTATACATGTATACATACATACATACATACATATACGTACACAAACATACATATACATCCATACATATACATCCATACATATACATCCATACATATACACCCATATATATACATACAAGCATATACATCCATTCATATACATACACGCATATACATACATGCATATACACACATATACAGGCATTTTGTATTCGAGGAACACATACATATATATATATATATTCATGTATATGTCTCTATAGATATACATACACAGATACGTAAATATACAGAGGGACTTCATGATACGCAGTCGTATGGAGAGAAATCGTCGAGGAGATACACGCAAAAAGTGCGGGAGAAAAGACGTCTCCAAATAGAGGGAGACATGAAGAGGGAGGGAGACAGGAAGAGGGAGGGAGACAGGAAGAGGGAGGGAGACAGGAAGAGATCCCCACCCTCGTCAACTGCCCTGCTATCGCGCTGAAGCGAAGAAAAGCATCTCTATATCCATACACACCTACATACATCTATACAATTCATCTATTGAACTATTCATAGTTGCATGCACATACCTACTTGTGTCCATACATACACATATATACATATTGAAGCGTGCATGTATCTACTTATATGAATGCACATACAATCTTAGTATATACATATACGTGCTTTTATATATATATCTAGAGACACACGCATGTGTACAACCACACATATATATGTATATCAGAGCCTGCATGCACTTACATGTATGTATAGGTACATAGACAATGATTACAGATACGTATAAACATATATACATTCATTTATATAGACACACATATTCATAGATGTATATATATACACGCATATATGTACACATCCATACATACATATACATCAATATATATATACACCCGTAGACGTACATATGTATATACATAAATACATATATATACATACATATATCCATAGATATACGTACGTATATAAATACATATATACACACTCATACCAATATATGTACATATATTCATAGATATAAAGCTGTACATATATATGCATATGTAGATACATATGTATGGAAATATATATATATATATGTCCACCCAAGCATCTATATATCCATACATATACGTGTACGTATATATATATATCCCCCCAGAGATATACATATGTAGAGATATACAGATATGTATAAGTTTTTGCATACAATTGCATGAAGGATATAGATGTAGCAGTGTCCACCTCTGCTGGCGAATGGACAGAGACGCCGTCTCCCTGTGTCTCTCTCCTGTGTAAGAGACCGAAGAAAGGCATGCGCACAGAACACCGCACGTATAAGACGGAGACACACCGAGGGAAGCAGCGAGAGAGAGACACACACACGGAGACACACATACTACCGAGGGAAAGAAGGGCACTTCCACACGTGTCCAGGTATACACACACAGAGGGACAGGACAGAGAGGAGAGAGAAGCCGTTGCTGCTGCGGAGAACCACTTGTGTGGGGAGCACAGATGGGGCGCGGCAAGTCGAGCAGCCTCGTGAGGCGAGTAAAAGAGGCAGAGAGAGAGGAAGTCGGCAGCGGCTCACTTGAAAGCACCCAGGAAGGGGGGGAAAGTCGTCGAGAAACGCCGGACACGGCTGCGGCGGTGTCGAGACCGTGAGACTCGCAGCGTCTGCACGCAACAGCAGCAGCAGCAGCAACAGCAGCAGCAGCAGCAACAGCAGCAGCAGCAGCAACAGCAGCAGCAGCAGCAAC
>KL647313.1:107700-130200 GCA_000727475.1 Sarcocystis neurona | reverse complement strand
CATGCAGTGGTTCTGGTGGGGAAGAGGTGGCGGGAGGCTGTCCACTCTTTGTGCTGTCTCCCTTCTTCACGTCTCCCTCTGTCTGTCTCTCAACATTTCCGTGGGGTGGTCACTTTTGTGCTGCACTTCGCCGTGTCTCCGCTTCCGCTTGTCTCCGTGTCTCCCTCCCTCCGCGTCTCCGTCTCCCTCGCCTCCCCACACATCGGAAGTTCTTCTGCAGAAGCAGACGAGCCCCTCCCTTTTTCGCTCTACCGCGTCGACGAATTCTTTTCTGCCTTCGCGCAGCCCTCCACCTTCCCCGCCATCATCTCCAATTTCCACCCCTCTTCCCGCCATGCACTTCCTCTGCTCATTTCCCCATGCATACATCGATTCTTCACACCTTCCCTGTGTAGACACATATATATGTGGAACCGCCTGGTGATCTCCTCTATGTGTCTTTGCATATGTTCGTATACCGTGCGGCGGCTGTGTGTGTCACCCTCCTCGCTATATGCATGTATGTGTGTTGCTGCTTCCAGCAGCAGTGTATGCTGTGCAGCTATTCTCCCGTATATATGTATGCGTGTGTATGCACTCGTGTTCCTCTCTCCCATACTCTGTGTCTGCGTGTGCTGCTGCTGTTCTCGCAGATATCCATACCCTGCCGTTTCTCTGTGTCTCTTCCTTTCTCCCTTCGGTCTCTCTGTCGCTGTAAGTGCTGCTGTTGGTCTCTCACATATCTATATGCTGCTGCCGCTTCTCCTCTTCTGTAAAGACACGTGTGCGGGGATACCTCCAGCGGAGAGCGGCGCACGCGCATGCAGGCAACAACAGCACCTTGCCACACACATGCGTACATATTCTATCCCCCCCTGGGGTGGCGGCAAAACGCACCAATACGTTGCTCTGTCTCGGTGGCCCTCTCCATATACATCGAGGAAGTCTACTGATACTACTATTGTGGCCTATGTGTAGAGGAAACAGCGCCAAGGAAGGAGACAGGAGACAGCAGTGCAGAGGAGACGGGCGCTGCGGCGAGACGGAGACGAGACGCCGGGACGTGCGCTGCCCGGAGAAACACGGAGACATGCGCGCAAGGGAAGCTGCAGCGACGATACTTTCTTCTTTTCTTTGAATGGACATGCACATACACAGAGAGACGCCCAGGAAGAGACAAAGACTTCTTCAAGAAGAAAGAAATATGCCGCATGCATGCACACATACATATGTGCATAGATGTATGTGTATATCGATAGAGAGAGGGAAAGCACGAAGACGCAGACAGAGACAGAGATAAGAGAAAGACACACAGAATGAAAGAAAAAGAAAGAAAAAAACATACATACACATACATATATATATCGATAGTTCGAGAGGAAGGAAAAGACGTAGGCAGAGAGAGAGAGAGATACGAGGAAGACACATAGAGAGAAAGAGAAGGAAAAACAAAGTAGTACATATATATATCGGCACATACATATATATATATGTATATATTGATACATACGTATGTGTATATATATGTATCGATAGATAGAGGAAAATAGAGGTAGATAGAGAGAGAGAAGGACAGAGAAAGATAGAGATACACAGAGAAAGAAGGGAAGACACACACATACACACATACACACATACACATATACACATATACACATATACACATACACATATACACATATACGCACACGTACACATACACATCTGGACATATAGGGCTGTGCATGCAGATATATTTGCGGAAGGGAGTGGAAGGAGGAGACCTTTTTTTGCTTCGTGCGAGTATGTATGACTGGCCGTCTTACGCTTCGGAGTTTCCCTGAATATTCAACTCACAAAGTGGCGCCCCACCCACCCGTACGAATACACACACACACACACACGAGACTTCTGTCTCTATACTCGTCTTTTTCTTCTCTCCGTGTCTCTGCGTGTTCCTACCGATACAAATATATGTGAAGACATTTTCTCCACTTTCCCTTTCTTCGTCTCCCCTTTCGTGTGTGTGTCTCCCCGTCTCTGTCTTCCCGTCTCCGTCTCCTTCTCTCTGTGTGTGTGCACGTGCGCTTCTCTCCGTCTCCTTCCCCCTCTGTCTCTGCGTCTGCTGCTGCGCTGTTCAGCAGCACCTCCACGATTACGAAGGAATTCACTCCACCTCCATATACCCTCCATGCACGCCTTCTTCATATACAAATGTATCCATATGTATATAGGTGCATCGATGAATATCTGTATATACACACGTGCACACAAATACGCATATATATGTGTCACTCTGCGTCTACTATTATTCATTGCTGCAGGTATCTAGTATTATGAACATATGTATGGATACGTCTATTAATATCTATATATACATTCGTATATACATATAGGTGTCGCTCTGCATCTACTGTTTGTGGCTACAGGCAGCAAGTATGATAGACGAAGGTCACGCGGAGACACAGAGATACACGAAAGCAGAAGACCGCCGTACCGACTCTCTGCAGAACGATGCGAGCTGCTGGGACTTTCTTTGACACTTTTTCATCAAATTCCTGGTATTCGTCATACTCCCCATACTCTTCGTCTGCTGCCTTTCTTCTTCTCCTCCCTCCTGCTGCTGCTGCGGTGCCGGCGAGCAGCAGCGCTCTCGCGGGCGACGGCGATGCAGTGGCGGCAGCCGCGCCGGCCTCTTCGTCATCGGCGGCAGCTGCAGCAGCAGCCGCGTTCTTCTTCTTCCTCCTGCTGCTGCTGCCGGTGCTGTTGCTGCTGTCTCCCCTGCTGCGGCTGCTTTTTCTGCTGCTGCGTGTGGGGCTGCGGCTGCTGCGCGGGGACGGGAACGACTCTACGGGAGAAGGAGAAGCAGCAGCGGGAACAGCAAGTGTGTCTTCCATACTCCTGGGACAGCGGCGCAGGAAGAGACGAGGAGGAGGCAGAAGAAGAGAAACGAAACGACGAGAAAGTCCTGCTGCTGCTGCTGCGGCTCTGCGAACCACTGCCGCCGCGAAGTCTGTGCGACACAAAGCAGCCACAAAGCAGCCAACAAAACTGCCGGAAGAAAAAGGGCGGACTTTCGAACGTCGCCGTCGCTCCTCCGAATCGAACACGCCAGCAGGCACGCACATCCACGCGCAGGGAGACACGCGTTGAGACACGGAGAGGTGACCTCAGCAGCAGCAAGAAGACCCCCCATCAAAGAGGCACGCAGAGACAGATGAGGCGGAGACAGAGACACGAACGGAGACGGAGACACACACAGAGAGAAACACACACACACACATGTCCGTGCCAAGTACACACATACACGCAAAAACAGAAGGGGAGACAGGAAGGGAGACAGGAAGGAGACAGAAAGGGAGACAGAAAGGGAGACAGCAACACACACACACACATACCTGTCCCTGCGGCCCATGCGCACACATAACGCAGTCTGACGTATATACGTATATATATGTATGGCACCCTCTGTATAATATATATGCAACTTCTATATATACTTGAGGGCCGGGGAACGGGGGGTGGAGAGAGGAGTAAAGGAATGCAGGCGTATAGACAGAGGCCAAGGCAAACACGCAGACAGAGACAGAGACACGCACTCATTTGTATACATACACACTTGTGTATGAACCTACGTATATACACGTGCTCACCCATACATATACATATGGGGAAAAGAGTCATACACACATATATGCATGCAGAAATGTATAGAGAGACACAGAGACACATACACAGACACGTCTATACAGGTGTGTAGATAAGAAGGTTCAAAAAAATATATGTAGCGGACGTAGAGAGGCGGAGGGGGACGTAGACGGAGAGTGAAGGTGGAGAAGGAAATGTGACTGGCAGAGAGATGATAAGAGTTCCTCTGGGGTGTACGTACACCTGATACGTGGCTGTCTGTCCTTTCTCTGTGCGCAGAACAAAACACCGCCTGTTTTTGCTTCTCCATTTCTCTATCTCCTGGGCTGTCTTCCTCTCTTTCTCTCTTCTTCTACGCACGCATATATATCTACGCATATGTGAATGTATGTGTGTGTTTTTCCCCTCTCTGTGTGTGTCCCCGTATACGCTCGTGTGGACACACGGAGAAAAGCAGAGACGGGGGAGAGGGAGGGGGTCCTTCTGTTCAGAAAGAGAAAGGGGACGGAAGACCGAGGAAGAGAGGAATTTCTGGCTGTTCTGCTTCTCTCGTCCGGCTGCTGCCCTGACAAAAACGGGCCCTTCTGTTGCGTATTTCTCTTCTACTCTCCTGCGTGTCTCCGAATAACAGCAACCGCCCAGTCGCTGTCTCGCTGTCTCTGTCTCTGTGTCTCTGTCTCGAGTGCATGCACACGGAGACGCGTTCTAGGGCGCCGTTGCGCGCACTCTGCAGCGGCCGAAAAAGGCAGCTTTTCCTTCCTCCACTCCCACACGGGGTGTACAGACAGAGGGCGGAGGAGAAAACTCCTTCTACGGAAGGGGAGAGGGGGAGAGGGAGAAGAAAAGTGGGACAGACACACGGAGAGACGCAGCAGCAGCTGGGCTGCTCCTGCTGCTGCTGCTGCGCTGCGAGATAGTCAGCACTGGGCAGAACAAAGGCGACGGCGGAGGGGTGATCCTTCGCTGCTGCTGCTGCTGCGGGGCTGCGGGGCCCGCAGCGGAAGCATTTCCTCGTGTGCTGCTGACGTGCTGGTCAGCCCTCCCGTCCTGCCTCTCTGCTGCCCTTCCCGACCCTCTGCTGCCGCGCCAAGCGGCTTCTCCCCGGCTTCCGGGTCTGCTGCTGCTGATGTGCTGCTGGTGCTCCTGCTGCCGCCCAGCTGCTGAATCCTGCTGCCGCCCGTGCTCGCGCGCACACCGCTGCTGCTGTGGTTGCTCCTGCGCGTTCTGTTGGACGTTGTGCTGCTGCTGCTGCTGCGGCGGCGGTCCCTCGCCTGCTTGCTGCGACGTGTGACCCAGAAATCGGCAGCTGCAGCAACGCACCCGGTGCACTGGCTCCAGCTGCACACGTCGCTCGCAGAGATAGATCCACAAAAGGAGAGAGCACCGCTGCCCTCTGTGCTGCCCCTGCTGCTGCAGCACCACCACCGCTCTTCGCCTGCCAGCAGAGAAGCGGGTGACTTTGCTGCTGCTGCTGCTGCTCTCGCTCCACGGTGCGAACACACACACGCAACGTGTACCCGCACTGCCGTCTCACCTGCTGCTGCTCTGCAGTGTTCCCCGCGAGAATTCCGCTGCAACGTGTGCAGCGCAGGGGCACGCTGTGTGGCTGTTTGCGCGCGGAAGCCTCTTTGACGTTTTCGTGAGAGCACCGCTGAACACTGTTGCTGCGGCTGTTGCTGGGATTGCTTTTTTTTGCGTTTGCTGCGGCTCCTCAGCGGGTTTTGGCCGCCCCTTGCGGGGTGCTGCTGTGTGACTGCAGCTGCCCTTTGCGTAGTAATGAGCGAAGATGCTGCTCCCGGACAGCTGTTGGGTAGCTGCTGCCACTTCTGCTGCTGCTGCTGATGGACAGCGGTGGTCACTTCTGCCGGTGCTGTTGGATAGCTGCTGGGCAGCTGCTACCACGTGTGCTGCTGCTGCTGGACAGCGGCTGAGCAGCTGCTGCCCCACTTGCCGCTGCTGCTCCTGCGGCTTGCAGCTACCCTGTGGCTGCTGCCCCCTGCTCGTAGCAGGAATGTTGCGGCCGCCCTCCAAGCTGGCTGGGCAACGCAGTCGCTAGGCCACTGTGTGTGCAGCTGCGAAAAGCAGCGGTAGCACAAATGCCGACGCAGCAGCTATATACAGAAGCCCCACGGGGCAGGAGAACCACCACGACTCGCGTTTTCCTCATCCCGCTTTTTGTGCTCCACTACGAAAGCGCTGACTCAAATACAAACCACACGCCAGATGCAGCTGCTGCCGTTATAGCTGCTGCTGCTATTGCTGCTGCTGCTGCTGGTATTGCTGGCGCTATTGGTGCTGCTGTTGCTATTGCTGCTGCTGTTGGTCAGTCTGCTGTTGCTAGTCAGCCTGCTGCTGCTAGTCAGCCTGATGCCGCTAGTCAGCCTGGCGCTGCTAGTCAGCCTTCTGCTGCTAGTCAGCCTGCTGCTGCTAGTCAGCCTGCTGCTGGTAGTCAGCGTGCTGCTGGTAGTCAGTGTGCTGCCGGAGCCGGTCCTCTTGCAGCTGCTGGTGGTTTTGGTGCTGCTGCTGCTGTATGGAGTTGTTGCTGTTGTGGGGGTGATGCTACTTCTAGTGTGCCCGGTGGTGCAGCTCTCGCCCCTGGCGGTGTTAGCTGTCGCAGCCGGTGCTGCTTATGCTGCGGCTGCTCCGGCGGCTGCTGCGGCAGTGGCTGCTCTGGCTGTTGCTGCTGTGCTGCTGCTGCTGCTGCTGTGGCCTCTGCTGCTGCTGTTGTGGCTGCTCCCGTGGCTGCTGCTGCTGAGGCTGCCGCGGGTGCTCCTGCTGCCGGGCTGCAGGTCTACCGTTAATTGCTGGCTTTTCTCCCGGTGGGGTGCGGCGGCTTTGTGGTGCTCTTGCTGCTGCTGCTTTGACTGCTCATCTTCGCCCAGTGCCACAGTCGTCGCTACTGCTGTTTGGCTGCAATGGCATTCCTTCGTGGCGGTGTTCGCTTGTTGCAGCAGCTAAGTACGTGCTGCTGCTGCTGTTGCAACTGGCTGCACTTCTGCTGTTTGGCTGTTGCTGCGCCTTGTTCGTGGTGCTGCTGTGGTGCCCCTTCTCCTGCTGCGGCGACGATTGCGCCAGTTCGTGCTCTATGCTGCCGGCGCTGGTGTTGCTGCGGCTGCTACCGCGGCGGCTCGGGCCGCTGCTCGATCGCATTCTCAGCGAGCCCGAGACCCGACCGCCCCCCCGCCGCTGCATGCAGCAGCAAGAACGGCAGCAGCCCCTCGCCGAGCAGCAGCAGCAGCAGCTGCTGTACTGCGCGCGGCGCAGCACCGCGAAGGCAGCACTCCCCGTCCATCAGAAGCAGCAGCAGCAACGGAGGCACTGGCAGAAGTGGCCGATAGACGACTCCTATTTACCGCTGCAGCAGCAACCTAGACAGCAGCGGTCAAGCAGAAGCGCCACTTGCGCCGCGCTGCAGGAAAGAAAATGAAACTCTGCGGAAAAGGCAGACGATGTGCATCGCAGCAGCAGCAGAGCAGCAGCACCACCAAAGCAGCGGTAGCAGTCATAGCAGCAAACATTAGAGGGGGAACAGCGTGAGCGTGTGCGCGGCAGCAGCACAAACAGCAAGACACGCGCCCCATGAGAGAGCAGCAGCAGCGCAAGGCGGCCACCCCACACTTTTTTTCCTGTCATCTGCAGCACACTGCGGCAGCACACGGCAACAGCGGACAGAGCAGCGGCGCGACCAGCACGGCGCCGCGACAGGACAGGTAGCAGCAGCTCAACCCGCAGCAGCGCTGCTGCGACGATGAAGAAGAAAAAAAAGGACGAGAGGAAAAGCGGGGACGCGCGGTAGCAGGTGAAGGAACGACCGCGGCTGTGTCGTTGCAGCAGCAGCAAAAGCATCCGACTGCTCTCGACAGCAGCTGAGAAGAAGCTGCAACTCAGCAGCCGACAGCGACCGCGTAGGAGAGGAGAGTCAGGGGCAGCAACAGCAGCACAGCAACAGCAGCAACAGGAGCACAGCAACAGCAGCACAGCAACAGCAGCACGGCAATAAGAGCAGGTGCAGTGGACGGCCACTACTCGCGAAGAAAGGCAGGAGTGACGCGCAGCAGGAGTGAAACAGCAGAAGAAGAAGCAGCAGCAGGAGCAGCAAAACCAGCAGTTGCAGGCGTGACCCAGCAGGAGGGAAGAGGAAGCAGGAAAAGAACCAGCCGTACCAGCAGAAAAAGAAGCAGCGGCAGGAGCAGCAGCAGGAGCAGCAGGGAAAGAAGCAGCAACAGGAAAAGAAGCAGCAGCGGGGAAAGGGGCAGCAGCAGGGAAAGAGGCAGCAGGAAACGAAGCAGGCACAGGAGACCTGCCACCGGTGTGAAGTCTCGCGTAAGCGGCCTCAGCAGCAGCGCAGCACGTTCATAGCTGAGTTCACGAGGAGGAACGTGCAGCAGCAGCGGGGCAGCAGCAGAACCCGGTTGTAGCGGAAGAGGCAGTGGCCGCTGCGCCGTCTGCAGCGATGGCGGCTTCGAAGCAGCAGCGGCAGCAGGAGCGCGAGAGCGACAGGGAAGAGCAGCAGCAGCGAAAGAAGAAGCAGCAAGAGCAACCCGAAGGGGGGCAGCAGCCGCAGATGCAGGAGCTGGCTCGCTTCGAACAGCAGGTAATGCGAGTCGTAGGCGCAGCAGCAGCAGCCATCAGCACGGGGACTGCAGTCGTCAGCGTGCTCCACCAGCAGCAGCAGCAACAGCAGCAGCAGCAACAGCAGCAGCAGCAACAGCAGCAGCAACAGCAGCAGCAGCAACAGCAGCCGGGACAGCAGCAAGAACATCAGGAGGAGAGAAAGCATCCGAGGGAGCGAGAGCGAGGAACCTCGGTCCTTCCCGCTGTTGCGGCAGTGGCTGCAGCGGTGAAGGAGGCTGAGCTGCTGCTGCTGCTGCTGCAGCGCGTCGCCAGAGTCGCAGGAGAAACTACCAGCGACGGCAGCGAAGGCGCAGCGGCAGCGCGCGGCTGCAGACGCGCAGCAGGCGCGTCGTCAAAACTTGCTGCGTCCGCAACAGCCCGAGGAGAGCAACAAGAGCAGCAGCTAGAGCAGCAGCAGAAGCAGCAGCAGGAGGAAGAGGAGGAGCGACAGCAGCAGCGGGAGCTGAGAGAACAGCGGCGGCAGCAGCAGCGGATTCAGAAGGCGCTGCAGAGAAGCGTAGCAGCAGCGTTTCTTTCTTTGCAAGAAGTGCTGCTGCATCTGGCTGCTGTTTTTGAAAGGTTTGAACAAGCAGCAGCCGCAGCAGCAGGAAACAGAACAGCAGCGGCAAGCGGAAGAGCAGCAGCAGCGACACGTGAAAATGCAGCAGCAGGAGGAGGACGTGCCCAAGGAGCAGAACGAAGTGGGGAAAAAGAAGCATCAGCAGGAGCAGCAGCAGCGAAGAAAGTGACTTTGCCGCAGGAAAGCAGAGGAGTGCAGGAGCAGCAGCAACTGCAGCACCTGCGCGAAGGAGCTGCTGCTTTTCGGCCGCTGGTGGAGGCGCTGCTTCCGCCGTTTACGTTGCTGCTACGCACCTGCTGCTGCACGCAGAAGCAGCTGCTGCACAAGGCTGCAGCAGCTCGTCTGAGCCCAGCGCTATCGTCAGCAGCAACAGCAACAGAAGAAGTCGCAGCCACAGCAGCTGCAGCAAGGAGTGGGACCCCGACAGCAGCAACAGCAACAGCATCAGCAACAGCATCAGCAACAGCAGCAGCACCAAAAGCAACAGCAGCAGCGGCAACAGCAGCAAGAGCAACAGCAGCCACAGCAGCAGCAGCCACAGCGAGAGCAGCAACAGCAGTACCAGCAGCAACAGCAGCAGCAGCAGGTCGTGAGAAGAGAGAGAAGAGGGCACGCAGGATGTCAGAGAGGCAACAGGAGAAAGGTGGAGAGACGTTTTTGTCTCCATCGTCGTTTTGCTGCTTTGTGTGGGGCGGAGCAGTTGCTGCTGCTGTGCGGCTGCTGAAGGTGCATGCAGTTCGCAGCAGCGGCGTCTGCGTGTTGCTGCTGCTACAGCTCGTGCGCCTGGCGTTTGCTGCGGCATGGCCGCTGCGCTACAAAGCATTGTACCTTATGTTGCAGCAGCAGCAGCAACAGGAAGTGAAGAAGCAGCAGCAGCAGCAAGTGAGGCAGCAGCAGGCCGACAGGGAGCAGAAACAGCGGCAGGAGCAACAGCCGGAGGAGGAGAGGAGCACCAGCCGTGTCGGCGACTGTGAAACAGAAGTCCTCGCATTCTTAGCAGCACCGGAAGCGGCAACAGAAGAAGCAGCAGCAGCAGGAAGAGAAGCAGAAGCAAAAAGCGAAGCAGCAGCAGAAAGAGAAGCAGCAGCAGCTGCTGTTGTGGAGAGTATTTGTCAGCCGCTTCCTCGCGTGAGTGCAGCGGTGGCTGCTGGTGCGCTTCTTGGCATCTGCCTCCACGAGCTGCTGCAGCTCCTGCTTCTCTCGGTTTCCCTTCCACCACCGCAGCCCTCTGTTCTTGCCAGCAACAGCAACAGCAGCAGCAGTGGCAGCGACAGCAAGAGCAAGAGCAGCAGCAGCAGTATAGCGGGTCAGACAGGGAGGGGGATGACGTACGCGACGCAGCTGCAGCAGCAGCAGCAGCCGCAACAGCAGCAGCCGCAACAGCCGCAGGACCCTGCTGTGCTGCTGCTGACGCTGCGGTGTCTCTACACCGCAGCAGACGTGGTGAGCAACCCCTCGCGTCTGCTGCCTCCTCAGGAGCAGCAGCGAAGCCAACTCGAACAGTCACACGCTCCAACGTCGCCAGCAGTCGCCGCAGCAGCAGTAACAGCAGCAGCAGAAGTATTGGCAGCAGCGGAAGTATCGGCAGCAGCAGGAGTGTCGGCAGCAGCTGGCGTCGCGCTGCTGCTGTTCTATCCGGGAGTCATGACTGGCCTACTTGCTTTCGTGGTTGGCGCATCGCGTTCTTCTCGTAGCAGCAAATTTTGTGCTGCTGCGCTGCTGGTGATGGGCCGGTGGATTTCTGCCGTCCTCTCTGCTGCTGCTGCCGTACCGACCGCCTTCTTCTCCGCTCGCACTGCTCTACCTCCTGCCTCCTCCCGTTCTGCTGCTGCTTTGTCTTCACGTGCGCCTCCTGCCGCTGCTGCAGCTGCTGTCGACGCTGTTGCTGCTGCTGTCGCTCCTCGGGCCGGGGCTGCGTCTCACGGGGCTGCTACGCAGCGCCAACAGCAGCAGCAGCAAAATGAAGAAGAACAGCGCGGTAGCAAAGACGCAGTCGCAGTGGAGGAGGAGTTGCAGTTGCTGCTGCCGCTCCAGGGGGGGGCAGTGCAGCAGCCACACGCAACCGCTGCAGCAGCAGCCTCAACCAGCAGCGCCTTCTCCACTGCCGTTTACCAGCTACACATGCTTGCTAACACCTACAGCAACAGCAGCAACAACAGCAACAGCACCAGCAACAGCAGCAACAACAGCAACAGCACCAGCAACAGCAGCAACAGCAGCTGCAACAGCAGCAGCAACAGCAGCTGCAACAGCAGCAGCAACAGCAGCTGCAACAGCAGCAGCAACAGCAGCTGCAACAGCAGCAGCAACAGCAGCTGCAACAGCAGCAGCAACAGCAGCAGCAACAGCGGCAGCAACAGCAGCAGGAGTGAAGAATTTGATTTTGGCGTTTTGATGGAGCTGCACAAGGGGTCGTGCGTCGCCGTGAGGAAGGTGCGGCAGCAGCAGGAGGAGGCAGGTAGACGCACTTCGGATTTGCTTGAGGTACGCGGGCATGCAGCGAGACAGAGAGACAAAAAGTTGTCGACGTATATAAGGGAGGCAGACAGGTGCTCCCCTTGACGTGGCCGTTTTTCTCTGTCTGTGCCGTTGTTACACGTCCGTGCTTCCTTTGCCCCCCACATATGCGTATATATACCGAGACGTATACATACGTCTGTGCGCGGGTGTGATATATATAGATATATATTCATATGTATATATGTGTGTATACGTATCTATCTCCAGGTCAGATACTTTTGCTGTCTCTTCCTCTCTCTCTCTGTGTCTCTCTAGCTATATAACGTGTATGTGTCTGTATATGTCTGCTCTTTCGTACTTGTATATGATCACCTGCGCATATATCTATATCTATATATATATACGTATATATACACATGTGGGCACTTCGACGTGGAGCAGGAATTGCTGCGCGTCGTCAAGTGACAGCGCGTGGCTGCGGCAAGTGGAGGAGGCTGCTGCTGCTGGGAGGGTTGCGGCAGTTGTACCTGCTGCTGTTGCTGCTGCTCCTTCTACCCCGCGTTGCTGCGCGGCCGTCTCCGTCTGCTGCTGCTACTCGCATGCGGCTGCTACCCCCGCTGCTGCTGCTCCTGCTGCAGGCGCAAAGCTGCTGCAGCCCCCGCTTTCTCGCGCGCGTGCCGCTGCCACTGCTGCTGCCACTGCTGCTGCTGCTACGATTGCCGTGCTGCTGCTGCTGCCCTGCGGCTCTGTGGCAGTCCGCTGGCGCTCGTTTCTGCTCAGTTCCTTCTTCCTGCTGCTCTTCTGCCGCTCTCTCCCTGCTGCTGCTGCTCTTCTTCCCTCCTATACCGCGACCCCCGTGTCGGTATAAATACAAATGAATATATATACATAGCCACACATATGACATATATATATATACGTATACGCATACGTAGAGCTACCTTTCTCTGCGTATAGAGACACACATGTATGTATATATATATATATGCGTATTTCTTCGTATGTGTGCCAGGGTACATATATTTCTTTATACGTGTGTAAGCACCTACATATATAAATGCTGATATGAAGAGAGACAGATGTTCTGAGGCGTGAAGGTGGCGGGGAGTCCTGTGCACATGGCAGGGTCTAAATTCGCATGCTCCCCAATCCATGACATGTATACACCTTTTCTGTTACCCCTATCCATGCCCCATATATATATATATATATAGAGAGAGAGAGAGAGATAGAGATAGATAGACATAGATAGGTCGATAGGTGCACAAATGTATGTATATATATATATATATGTATAGATAGATAGATATGTGAACATATGTGTATGTGTCTATATGTATATAGATAGATAGGTAGCACATCTGTATATATGTATGTATGTGTGTGTGTATAGATAGATGAATATGGGGACGTATATACAAGTGTGCGTGTGTGTAAATATGTGCATGAGTCTCTCTGCAGAGCACGGCTGTGTTGCTGTGGAGCTTCGATAATTTGATATTTGCATGCGGGCAGATGATGCAGCGACTAATCGGCTCGCGATGCTACGGCTGAGGAGATGGGGAATGTGGGGTGATTTGTTGCTGCTGCAGAAATGGATCTTCAGCAGCAGCTCAGGAATCTGCTGCAGCTGGCGGGACTGGCGCGTTCGTCTCTGCCGCCTGCGTCTCGCCGCGGCGTGTCTCTCTTCCTGGTGTACGTACACCCCACGGGGTTGTCGCTCTCTCTCTCTCTCGCTGTGTCTGTCTCCTATTTCTCTCACTTTCTTTCTCGGGAACCCGAAGCGGAGACGCATGCGCGGCTGCAGTGCTGTTGCACTTTCCGGTGTCTAGACACCCGACAACAAATGCATGCGCGACTGCGGTGGTGTTGCGCAGCTCTACACACTCGCGACGATTTGTGTGTCTCTGCCCTTCGCAGTGCCGCTGCAGTTCCTGCGGGCCCCCCCCTTCCCCCCCCCTTCTCTTCTCGACTTCCCCTGCATGCAGCTGCTGAACTCGCTTAACGTCGCCCCCGCACCGCTTCTTCTGCGGTGTACAGACACCCCGTGCCCTCCTCCGCGCTCTCTCCGCCCACTCAACGCGTCGAAGCAAAAGTGCAGAAGGCCTTTTCTACTACCCCATATCCATGCATATATATATGTCTACCTATATGTATATAAATATATATATTGTAGAGAGAGAAGTAGGGAAAAGAAATACGGAATGTTTCGTACGTACTTGTGTGTATACATACCTATACATTACTTTGTATTCATGTATCAATACACACTGCCTTTATATATATATATATTAATATGTGTATATATGTGGGTACACACATCCACGATTTTTTACATACGTAGATATGTATGCCGCGCGCTTCTCTCTATATATGTATATGTACGTGTGTCTCCATAGGTAGACGTATATATTGCCTGCTTCTACATACTCACACATCTACATATATGTATATATGTCTCCATGTGTATACTGCGTGGTTCTCTATACTCACATATGTATATGCATGTGCCGGTCGACGTCGAGTTTGTTCGTATGTATGTAGTCGTGTTTGTATGTGTGTGCGATGTATCCGTGAAGAGAGAGATGTATGACATTCGTATAAATATGAAGAAGAGCAGACGCACACATGTGTGGTGTTGGCTGCTGCCAGTGTGCCGGGTCCGTTCGTGGGGTGTACGTACACCCGAGGCCACACCTTTGTGCGCCTGTGTTTCTGTGCTGAGCCCCCTTTCCACGCCACCACCGATAGGATGGGACATTCTGTCTCTTCCTGCAGACAGGATTTAGCTGCGTTCCCGTGGAGAAGTCCATATTTGTTCTGTTCGAACACTCTCTCTCTCTGTGTGTCTCTTTTCTTGCCTGGGAGTTCGCGCGTGTGCTACACAACGCAGTGTACGTACACCGCGTGCGTGAGACCGACAACGCGGATTTTCGAGGAACCCCCGTGTGCATCTCAGAGACGCTGCGCGCAGCAGAACTGCACGTCGTCCGACTTCTCCACCTCCGTTTCCCTGTGTTTCCCTCCTTTGCATATGTGCAGCAACGCTGCTGTCGTCGCGTAGCGGATTCTCTGCTAGGATCCACGCGTCCTTCTGCACTCCCGAGATACACAAACACACTTGCTGGCGTGCGAGCTCCATCTGCCGAGGAAGGCGGGCAGAACGAGCGAATCGCGTGGCACGCCCACGTTTGTGAGCGTATACACGCATGTACGTATGTGTATATGTATAGGGAGATGTATTTTGACTACCTTCTCTGTTCTTGAGGAGGAGAGGTCAACAACGGCTTGCGCACGTTTAAACACGTACATACCTTCATACGTTTGTCTCTAAATAGATACAAATATATACAAATACGTGGGTTCACACGAATGTGTGCATACGTACATATGTCTATGAATGTATGTGTGTTGAAGAACGGCCGGTGTATGCATCTGTTGCTCTGTACGACGCTTCCTCGGATACTCACGTGTGCGTATATACTCCTGTAAAGACGTAAGTTGCTCTGTTTGTATATGTACTTGTCTGTTTAAGCGTCGATTTCTTCTCTGTACAACTCTCTCACCTGACTATATATATATATATATATATATGAGGAGATACAGGGAGAGAGAGGGTGGCACAGAGAGAAGAAACCGAGGAATTGCGACGAGCGTGTTGAGGCGGTAGAGGCTGCAGATTTGCTTCTTCGCAAACGTGCGCGGCGGAGGAAGCATTCTGTGTGTTGCCCTTGTAGGCGTCCGTCGCTTTCTCTTCTTCTTCCTCGTTGCATGCGTGCGCCTGCTTGTGCCGTTGCTATCGCGGCAAGAGAGGCCGTCGCTGTTGCGTCGTTGCCAGTCGCAGCTGTCATCACGTTTTTCTTCTTCTCACGTGTGTGGCTTCGTTTGCTGCGTCTCTCGTCAAGAATGAAGAGAAGAGGCTGCTGCGGCCTCCCCCCAGCTGTCTCAGTCGTTTCACCGGAACGCGCGTGTGTGCCAGTCGCATGCAGTCGGGGGGACGTGCGATAGTTGATTCCGCGCATGCAGAATTTCGCGTCGCGAGGGACATTTTGTTGACGCTGTGTAATGATGCCGGAGAGAGGAAGAAGGAGTGACCCTCCTTCCTCTCTTCTGTGTGAGGACGTCAAGGATGTGTGTGTGTCCGGTGGCGCACGTCTTGTGGTGTATGTACACCCCGGTGAGGTGTCTGTACACTCGCGTGTGTGTGGCTTCTCTGTGCGCATGTGCGGTTTGCTCTCGCAGGCACGTCAAACGGGGACAGCGAAATCCCGCGACATTGCAGGACTGTCTGCTGCAGCAGCAGCAGGCCTGTGACCGTGGAAGGAACTCGCGATGCTGCTGCTGTTCTCGCCAGCGTCCCCACGAGGTGTATGTACACCCCAACAAGCTGTGGACATCCCTCCCCCGAACGTGTCACTCTCAAAGCGCCGAAGCATGCGTCCACCGAAGTCGACGTCCGTACGGACACCTCAGCCGAGCGTCTCCACGCGTCCGTGGGGTGTACGTACACCCAATCGGAGTGCCAGCGCACCTCCGTGGAGTGTAGGCACACCCCAGCCGAGTCTCCGCGGCCTCAGGCGGGGTCCACGTACGGCGCAGCATTGCGTCGACGTAGTGCGTCGGGGTGTACGTACACTGAAGACGCACACTGTACACACACGGGATGTACGTACACCACAGCGCACGGTATGGACGCCGCACCGGCGGGGTGCACGACTCCCTACGCTGCAACCGCGCGCACGTCCAACAACGCAGAGCAGCTGCGTTTCCCTCGGGAAGAGAGAGAGGAAGAGAAGAGGGAGAAAGTCCGTTTCTTGACTCTTCGATGTAAATTCTCCGCAGTCGAGGTCCTCCTGCAGGCTCTTGCAGATGAAGAAGTGGTGGTGCAGGAAACGGCCTACGAACTGCTGCTGCTGGGAAGAAACAGAGGTAGACGACGGTCGTCTCTTGGCCCTTCCTCTGCTTCTTCTTCTTTGAGGACCCACTGTAGAGCTGCTGCTGCTGCTGGTGCTACGACGCTTCCTGCTGCTGCTGCTGCTACGAGGTTTCCTGCTGCTGCTGCAGCAGACAAGTGGATGCAGCAGCTGCTATACCCTGCGGAAGACGAAGAGGAAGATATGGTGGCGTGGATGAGTAATAGCAGCAGCAGGAGCGCAGCGGATCGAGAAAAGGCTGCAGCAAGAGCAGCAGCAGGCGAAGATTCAGCGGAAGGGGGGGGGTCGCTGCGACAAACAGCAGCGGGCAAAACTGCGCACAGAAGGAACAGCACGCCTCCTGCTGCTCTTCTCCTCCTAGGGCACGAGCAGCAGCAGCTGCAGCAGCTATCCGAGGAAGAAGAGCAGCTGCGGCAGCAAAGCGAGGATGCAGAGCTGGATTGGCTCGAAGGAGCCGCTACGGAGCCGCTGCTGCTGCTGCTGCAGCGAAGTGTAGAAATCAACGGGAAATTGAAACAGCAACTTTGTGCCTCTGTAGAAGCTGCTGCTGCGGCTGTTGCTACCCGTGCTGCTGCTGCGACAACGCTGCCGCAGCGATGGCCTACAAAGAGAGAGACAGATTGCAGCACCGGCAGCTGCAGCAGCAGCAGCCGAGTAGCAGCGGTGCAGCAGCAGCTGCGAGTAGCGGAAGGATATCTGCGAGTATTCCAGCTGCTCTGTGCTGCTGCTGCCCCACCTGTTCCTGGGCTTCCCCTGCACCCCAGCAGCAGCTGCTGCCACCAATATTCTCCCTGGGCGCGCAGCTCAGAGTTCAAAGACACTCCTGCTGCTGCTGCTGTACCTGCTGCTGCTGCACCTACTGCTGCTGCTGCACCTGCTGCTGCTGTTGCTCTTGCTGCTGCGGCAGGTGCTTGTTCTACTTCTGTTCGGGAGCTGGTTCCTGCTTCTACTGCGTTCCCCCCTGCAGCTGCTCCTGCTGACGCGGCTACTGTCTTTGCTCCTGCTACTGCTCTTCACGTTGCAGTTTCTGCCTTCTCTGGCTCTTCAGACAGCGGCGGCAGCAAGTGGTTACTACCAGCAGATCGACTGAGCGCTGCCGTACTGCGGCTCGCCGTGCCTGACGCAGCTGCTGTTCGCCTGCGCTGCCACTGCAGCAGTAGCAGCTTGGTCTTGTCTCCCAGCGGAAGTGCACAGCAGCAGCCCCAGCTGCTGCTGCTGCTGCCTCCACATCAGCTGCGGGCGTTGCAGGAGGACCTCGTCTCTGCGCAGCTCCAACCTTCCTCTTCACGGCGCGAGAAGCAGCAGCAGCAGCATCACCACACGTGCTGCCGCAGTCCGCTCAGCAGCAGCAGCAGCAGTGGCAGCAGACGCGCATGCAGCTGCTTCTACAGGAGGAGAAGAAGCAGCAGCAGCATCTCTTCTGCGTCGGTCTCGATGTCCTACACGCGCCTTCAACACCGTTCGCTGGCTCCACCTGCAGCAGCCAAAGTTGCCGCGGACTTGCAGCAGCAGCAGGAAGAACAACAGCAGAAAAAAGAAGAAGAAGAAGAAGCGCGACTGGTGTGCGTCGGGTGTCTACTTCTGCGGCAGCAGGAGGAAGAGAAGCAGAAGTGCCGGTGCAGAGGAAGCAGAAGCAGGAAGAAAGGAGCTGTACATCAGGAGAGGAAGGAGAAGGAGAGGGAGGAGCAGGAGCAGCAGCTGACCACAGGAGAGACACAGCAGCAGCTGGAGCAGCAGCTGCTGCTCCCATGTCTGGCAGCGGGAGACGGCGACGCGCAACAAGGCAGCAGATTGCTGCTGCTGCTGCAGGGGCTCTTCGCTGCTCTTCCCTCCTCGTCTCGTGGCGCACTTTTCTCTCGGCTGCTGCAGCACCTGCTCGACCCATCCCGTCCTCCTCACGCATCTGCTGCTGCTGCGGTCCTGCAACACACACCGAAGCAGCAGGAGCAGCAGCAGCAGCAGGTCCCCCACCAGCAACAGCAGCAGCGACAGCAGCAGCAGCGACAGCAACAGCAGGAGGAAGCGGAGAAGGAGGGGAGGGAGGAAGACGTTGTGGGAGAGAGCAGAAGAGACTCTGGTAGGAAGGAAGAGCCGCACTGGCTACGCCGGTGTCTCGACGGACGACGGCAGCAGCTGCTGGAGCAGCTAGGGACGCAGGAGAAACCAGCAGAGACTGCTGCTGCTGCAGCTTCTCCCTCGTACGTGTGGACAACAGGGCGAGAAGCAGCAGCAACAGAAGCAAAGAAGAAAGAAAACGAAGAAAAGAGAGAGGACCCAGGCGTCGAAAGAGCGGCGGATGAAGTGCTGCAGCGGTGTGCTGCTCTCTGCTGCTTAACGGCAGCGATGCGAGCGTCCGTCGTCTGCGCGGCGCATGCGGAGGCGGCAGTCCTCATGCAGCAGCAGCAGCAGCTGCAGGAAGAAGAAGACACACAGCAGCAGCAGCAGCCGAAGAAGGAAGACGTGCGGAGGAACTACGAGAAGAAGAAGCAGCCTGCTGCTGACGTTTCTGCTGCGAGTTTCGGTCGGGGTTGCATGTACTGGTATGCAGCCCTTCATGCCGACAGCAGCAGCAATGACGCCAGCAACTTCTCTGGAAGAGGGAATAATTTGTTTTCGGCCGGGGAAATTCAGCTGCTGCTCGAGGCTTTGCTCGATCCTGCCGTGTGGATCACCGACGACGCAGCAGCAGAAAACGTGGCCGTCGCTCTTGCTGCAAGACAACACCGTTCTCCTCCTGCTGCTGCTCCTCTTCCTGCTGCTCTTTCTTCTTCTTCCTCCACTGCTGCTGGCCCTGCTGCTGCCACGTCTCCCATGACTGCCTCTTCCCTCTCTGCTCCTGCTGCTGCCGCCACGTCTCCCACGACTGCCCCTTCCCTCTCTGCTGCTGCTCCTGCTGCTGCCATTTCCCCCGGTGCTGCTGCCTCGTCTCTCTCTGCTGCTGGCCCTGTTACTGCCACTTCTTCTCTCGTGACTGCCTCTTCCCTCCCTGCTGCTGGTGCTTCTCTCGCTGCCGGCTCAGCTGCCGCGACTTTTCCCGGAGCCACTTTTTCTCCCGACGGCGCTTCTTCTCTTGCTGCTGCTGCCGCGTGGTTGCTGCCGCTTGTCCATTACTACCGCATCTGCGTTCTGCAGTGCCTGGAGGCGACGCTGTGTGCTGCACGTGCTGCTGCGGCGGCTGCTGCCTCTCCTGCTGCTCGTGGATCTCTGCTGCTGCAGCAGCAGCAACAGCACATCACGTATGCGGGGCGGCAGCAGGACTGTCTTTCTTCCTCTCCGGAAGAAGAGCAGCAGCAGCAGCGGCGGAAGAAGAATCAACAGCAGACGTTGTCGTGGCTTCAGCAGCAACAACAGCACCGACTGATAGAGCAACACCTGCCTGTCATGCTACCCGGTTTGTATCAACAGCTGAGCAGCAGCAGCAGCCGGGCAGTTGCTGCAGCAGCAGTGCTGACTTCACATGCACTGCATTTTTGTCTCTCTCCCGTCTCTTGCTTCTCTGCCCTATTTTTACGACTTTCTTTCTCTCCTACGTGTACTACGGTCCCTCCTGCTGCCGTCTGTTCCGCCGTTCACTGCGGCTGCTGCAGCTGCTCCGGCAACACAAGCAGCAGCAAGAGCGGCCCGCGCAGCAGCAGAACCAGCAGCAGAAGAAGCAGCAGCAGAAGTAAGGAAGATGGAGGGGGGGGCAACAATCCTTTGACATGTCTGCTGTCTTCGCAAGGCTTCTTGTTGACAGACTTTATCAGGCAGCAGCTGTATCAAGCAGCAGCAGCCCGAGAAATGCTGCTGTTGCAGCAGCAGGAGGAGGAACACGGCTGCAGCAGCAGCAACAGCAGCAGGAAATTAATGACGCTCAACACGCGAGTGTGGACGCAGCAGCAGCAGCAGAACTTTTTGAAGAACGAAGAAAGTACGGGGGAACTCATGACTGTCCTTGTTGCCCTGGCGCCGCTGGAGCTGCTGCCCGCACTGGCGGATCTGTTGCAATTGCTTCTGCAGCAGCAACAGCAACAGAGACAACTCCTCCTGCAGCTGCTGCTGCTACGGGGAGCGAAGCGTTTCCCCGGTACTTTTTCCTCTGCAAAGGCTCTGCTTCTTCCGTCTGCTGTTCAGCAGCAGCAGCACCGGCAGCAGGTCATGCTGCAGCAACACAGGCTTCAGCTGCTGCAGAGCAAGCCGCTTACGCAGCAGCAGCAGAAGAATGAGCAGCAGCAGCAGCAACAAAGGAATGAGCAGCAGCAGCAGCAGCTATGGCTGCTGCAGCAGCAGATGAAAACGCCTCTGTGGCTGCTGCGGGTTCTTGCCGCTCTTTCATTTCTACTAGCACGTCGCGTTGCAGCAGAAAGAAGAAGAACTGCGACGGCTAGCAGACGAGCTGCTGCGGCGGCTTTTTCGTCTTGCGCAAAGAAACACAGACACAAACGACAACAGCAGCGGAAGCAAAGGCAACAGCAGGAGCAACAGCAGCAGCAGGGACGGCAGCAGGAGCCGCAGCAGCGACAGGAAGGTGGGAAAGATCGAGAGGGAGAGAGGCAGGTGATACCGACGGATAAAAAGGGAGAAAGGGAAAGACAGAAGGAGAGGATGAAGAAAAGTGGTTTCTGCAGATCGCCGTTTTCTTGGCTTTTCGATCCGCAGGCGCTGCAGCGGCAGAAACAACAGCGGCAGCAGATACTTCCTTCACGAAGTCGCACTAGAAGCAGCACCAGCAGCAGCAGCGACTGCAGCAGCAGCAGAAGCGACTGCAGCAGCAGCAGAAGCGACTGCAGCAGCAGCAGAAGCGAGAAGGCCCACCAGCTGAGACTGAGAAATGGGGAGAGGAGAAAGAAGAAGATGCTCGAGACGCTGCAGTCCCAAGAAGATATGCCGATGCAGCAGCTGGATGAGGACGGGAGCCGCAGCAGCAGCAGCGGGAGTGACAGTAGCTGCCGTAGCCCTACGAGGTGCAGCAGGGAGACAACGTTCAGCAGCAGGACGCGCAACGACGGTACTCGCTGCTGCAGCAGCAGCAGAAGTGAGAGCAGCAGCAGCAACGGCGGTACAAGCACCAGCAGCACGAGCGGCGATGACAGCAGCAGCAGCAGCAGCGACGAAGACAGCAGCGGCGTTGATGTTGCGACGAGAAGAAAGAAGCGCAGCAAAAGCACGCCACGTCCCGCTGCAGCTGAAGAGGAGAAAGAAGAAAGAAGGCCGAGAAGGGACAAGACTGCAGCTGCTGCTGCTGGTCCAGCGTTCGTTGTTAAGGCGGGAGGGGAAGAGTGGCAGTCGCATAAGAAGAAGCAGCAGGAGGCGCGGCAGAGACTAGGCGCAGCAGAAGAGGAAGAGAGCGGAAGGATAGAGACGGAGAAGGAGAAGAAGAAACACAGCAGCAGCATTTTGAAGCAGCAGTGGAAGCAGCAACTTGGGAAATTCGGATGGCTACGATTATATGCAACACGAATATTAATGCGCGCGCGTCTGCTGCTCTTTTACGTCCACCACGCCCCTTCGCCACCTGCCTCTCCTGCTGCTGCTGCGCTCGGTGTCGCTTCTCCACCTGCTGCGGCTGCTGCATCTGCTGCTGCGGTTTATTTGCTGCTGACGATCGCGCGGTGCTTCTACGTGCTGACCACCCGACGCAGGGAGCTGCTGCCACGAGTCCACGAGGTAATACGCAGCAGAGACAAAAGACGCAGCCTCGCAAGAGAGAGAGACACACATACAGAGAGAGACAGCTGTCTCCGCGCACGACGCTTCTTCGGTAGGCAGCTGCCTCGGTGTGGACACTTCTTCGAGAGACAGCTGTCTCCGCGGAACCCGCTGCATCTCTTCACAGATAGCAGCAGCTGGAACCACCGGGAAATGCACTTCTGTTGTGTTTTCGCTTGTCTCTTCCCGTCTTTTGGCTCTTTTTCCATCTGTGTGCAGCTGCTTTACCTAGGATATGCTAGGTACGTAGTAGAAGCTCGTTTTTTTTGTCTCCCTTTTTCGCCGTCTCTCTACACGGTCGCCTGGACGAGCAGCTGCTGTCGTTCTCTCCTTGGTGTGGGGCAGCTGGGAATAGCAGCTTCTCTTCCTCTCTTTGTGTGAGTTTGGGGCAGGGAGGGCAGGCAAGTTTCTCTTCTCCTTCTCTTTGCCGGTAGTATACGCAAGTCTACCTCTTTCTCAAGGGAAAGTTACCCGTCTGTCAATCCACGTCTCCATCTCCGCCATTTTCCTCCACAAAATCCCTACGGACATATATATATATATATATATATATATATGTATGAATATATTCTCTCTCTATATATATACATATATGTACGCATATATATATATATATCT
>KL647313.1:87362-97675 GCA_000727475.1 Sarcocystis neurona | reverse complement strand
CTTCTGCTGCTGCTGCTTCTGCTGCTGCTGCTTCCCCCGCCGCTACTGCTTCTGCTGCTGCCTTTCCTGCTGCTGCTTCGTCTGCTGCTGCTGCTTCTGCTGCGACTGCAGCCGTCTCTACCTGCCGATGGTTGACTTGCGGCCAACCACCGGTGCGCCTCCTCCGCCCCCCCTCCCACACCTTCCGCGTTGTTCTGCGTCTAGCGCTCCCCACTACCATCACGTTCTCCGCAGCAACAGTGGCGTGTGCATCGTATATATATTCTATATATTCATATGTATACATATATCAGACAATATATGAATATGTGTATGTATTCATAGTGAGATACATATAGAGAGATAAATATGGAGAGATAGAGAGATACAGGTAGATAGATAGATACATAGAACAGATAGATAGATATAGACAGATATACATGCATAGATATAGATAGATAGAGATAGATCAGATGGATAGATAGATAGGTAGATAGATAGAAAGATACAGATAGATAGATAGATAGATACGAACAAATACAGAAATACACTTATATGTAGGTGTACACATACAGAAAGAGAGACGGATAGATATAGCAATAGACATAGGTAGATAGGTAGAACTACACGTGAATGTATGTGTCAACATATAAAGATTATATATATATGTGGGGAGGGAGGGCGAGAGACGTAGATATATTTATATGTACATATATAGTATATATATGTAGGTAGACATATATATATGTAAATGTATGTGTAGACAAAGATAAATATATACATATATATATCTATGTATATATGTGTGTAGACTGGTATGTAGAATATATATGTGGAGCAGGCGAGAGACAGAAACTGCGGTGGAGCGTCTTGCGGAGGAGCATTTTTTCCCGTTTCACTTCGATTTACTTTTTACTTCGTCTTCTTCATTTGTCTCCACCTAATTCCCTTTACTTCTCCATCAGTCAAAAAAAACGTATACGTACGCATACGCATATATATGTACATATATATATCCATACATTCGCAGAACAGTGCAGTTTCTCCTCCCCGTCCTCCTCCACACCGCCCGTCTCCGAGGCAGGCACACACGTGCATGCGAGAAGATTTATCAGAAGAGAAAACTCCACACAAAGAGGAGAGAAGAACAGGGAGAGACAAAGTGGCAGCCAGCAAGACAGAGAAAGAGTCAAATAAAAAGAAACTGAGCGGCAGATAAAGAAAGGCACGTAGACCGACGAGCAGAGGGAGACACAGAGAGAAGAACAGCGAGTCGGAGAACAAGCGAAAAAGAAAGAAAGGCAGGTCAAAAGAGAGAAGAAGAGAAAACAGAAGAGTCCGAAGAAGAGAGACAGAGCGGAGACGCGCAGGAAATCTGTTTTGTGAGGGTGGTGCGTCTCTCTTTTTTGAGGAAGAAGAAGCACGTCGACCTGGTGAAGAGCGAACGGGCAAACTTCGTCGTCTTCATGAAATGTTGGAAAGTCCGAAACGTTGCAAACAACTGCCACAGCCCTTTCTACACAGAAACACCCGCCGCCTCAAGAAACTTCTCTACCTACACCTATCTACGCTTATACATATGACAGATCTGTACACTTGCACCATATATCTATACGCATGCATATATATATATATGTATTTCTCATCTTCAAGTGCATTTCTGTATGTATCCATCCGTGCTTCATATACCATAACGTACGCATATATATATATATGTATGTATACCCCTCCACGAATATGTATATACGTTGTGGAGAGGAAGATACAGACACATCCGGCGACGTAGACGGTCAGACCGATATATGCAGAGAGAGAGGGGGAGAGAGAGTTGTTCAGGCGAAGTATTTGATGTAAAGTTTGTTAATTTATTTGTGTGCATGCCTGTCACATAACGTGGAAATGCATTTATCTCCTGCGTCGATCCGCTCTTCGACCGCGTGACTTCTCTTTTTTGTCTGCAGCCCCTTCTCCTCGTGAGAAGCCTCGCGCGGCTGGGCTGCCTTCTGCAGCACGGGCAGTCTCTAGGGGACCCTCTTTCTATAGATATTTCACTTTCTTCTTCGTCGTCTTCTTCTTGTTTTCCTTTTCCTTCTTGTTCCTCTACGCGGTGCGGTTCTGCGACTGCTGCGCTGCTGCTGCCTTCTGCTGCTGCTGGAGACGGAGGCGACAGCTCTGCTGCTGCTGCTGCTGGTCCTACTGCGTCCTCTCCGCAGTTCGCCGCTGCTTCTTCTGTTGCTGCTGCTGCTGGGACTTCCCGTTCTTCTCCTGCTTCGTCTGCTGCTGCTGCTGCCGCTACTACTCCGCACGTTTCTGCTGCTGCTGCAGCTGCTGCGGGGTGTCCCCGGAGAGCAGCAGCAACAGCAGCAGTACAGCTGCTGCAGCTGCTATGTAACAGCAGCAGCAGAAGCGTCGACAACGCGTGGCATCGTGTCGCAGCCACGTGCGACGTTCCGCTTCTCCTGCGGCTGCAGCAGCAACTACAGAAGCAGCAGCAGCAGCACTTCGTCGGCCAGTGGAGTACGGACGACGCGTGCAGGGAAGCAGAAATCGCTGCGGAAGAAACGAAAAAGGAAGAAGCACGCGACGCAGAAGACACAGAGAGAGAAGAAAGAAGAAAAGACAGCGCAAAAACGATGCGACCAACCACAGCGCAAGAAACAGCGGCCGCAGCGGAAGCAGCCACAGCAGCAACACCAGAAGGAGCTGCAGCAGCAGCAGCAACGGCATCGTCTCCGTGTAAGGTACAGCGCTCTGCAAGTGAAACGATTCACAGCAGCAGCAACATCAGCAGCAACAGCAGCAGCAACAGCAGCAGCAGCACTCTGAAGAGCAACGGCACGTCCGTGAGCCGGAGCAGTGTTGACAAGAGCAACAGGAGGAGGCCTGCAAAGGGAGAGAAGGACTGCTGCTGCTCTGTGCAGCAGCAGCAGCATTTAATAGACGAGAAAGCGCAGCAGGAGGCGTGGATTCATAGAAGAGTCTGGCAGCAAATCGAGTACGGACCTCTGGGTCTGGCGTTTCTCGACTTGCACGAAGCTGCTCGCTCCTGCAGAAACAAAAGGCATTCCTCCGGTAAACAGCAGCAGCAACAGCAAGGGCAGAAGCAGCAACAGGTGAAGTAGCAGCACCAGCACCAGCAGCACCAGCAGTTGTGGAAGGCCTGCTGCAACAGGGCACGGCGGATCCACAGGACGCTGAAGGAAGAGGATACTTTTTGAACAGGGAGAACGCAAGGATGTACGAGGAGAAGAACAGCAAGAAGAAAAGAAGCAAAAGCGGTGGGAGCGCGCGTGGATGAAGTAGAAGGAGACGAACAGGGAGGAGAGGAAAAGAAGAAGAAAGCGAGAGGCACAGGCGTTGGGGACGATCGGGTGAATTTCTTTGCATGCGTCAGAGACTGAAGAATGCGGCAGTAGGCGTTGCAGCGAACATATCTGCTGCAGCCGTGGTGGAAGGTCAGCAGCGACAAACGCACACTCGAAGAAGAAGTAGAAAGAAACAAAAAGAAGAAGAAGAAGAAGGAGAGACGGAGCAGGACTACTGGCACACCAGAGATTTCTATGCAGCAGCAGTAGTAGTAACAGGAGGATGAAGATGAGGATGCGTCACCAAGGTTCACGGCGCAGCAGCAGGAGCAGCAGGAGCTACAGCAGCAGCCGCAGGCGACGGAGGAGGTACAGCAGCAGCAAAAGCAGCCCAGCAACATCTGAACAGCAACAGCAGCACGTCACACGCCGGCGCTGCTGCTTTTCTCTTTCTTTGTCCTGCAGCCGTCTAGACCCTGCCCGCTCCAGTTACCGCATATACGCGCATACGCGCGGGCGGGTGCATCGATCGTCTGTCCATCTTGTGTTCCTCGGCTGCTGCTGCTCGTGCTGCTCCAGCTCTTCAGACCCCGCGTGTGGGCGCTGGCAGGCAGTCATTTCCCTGGAGAAACTGCATGCTTCTCCTCAGAAATAGAATATGTACACAGGTGTGTTTAGGTGATGTGGAGGCATGTAGTATGGTAGAGCACACCGCTGCCACTGCTTCTGCTGCTTGACGTTCCTCCGACTTTCTCTCGCTGGGCGCATGTCGACGTCCTGACATGCGCCGCTGCTGCTGCCCCCGCCGATTCCGTAGCTCCAGGGGGCTGCTTTTCGTAGACACATGCAAAAAGTGCGGGCATTTCTTTCTTCTACGTGCTCTTCGACGCGTATCCGTCCTCCTGCTGCTGCTGCTTCAGCTGCCACTGCCTTGCCCCAATACTACTATTACTACTACTGCGAGCTGTGGACACACACGTGCAAAACGCATGCACACGTCGCTAGCTGCCTGCGCGAGTGTTTAGGAGTCGTCCGCCCTGAGCTACCGAGTAGTCCACTCCCTACGCAGGGACAGCGACTACGCTACACGTGCTTGTGTCTATAGACAGCAAAAGCTGCTCACCCGCCACTGCGGTCTCGCGATGAAGTACCCCAGGGCGGTGTCTAGAACTTCAGGAACACTTGCCAGCTACAGAGGGCACTCGGTGGTTGGTGGCCGGGTAGACAATGCAGATGGAGGCAGAGAGGTCAGCAGCCAGACAGCCTGATACCTCAACGAGAGGTGAGGAAGGACACAGGTGACTACCTCGTGAGTTTCTCCGCCAGAAAGCGCGCAGCAGCGACGCGCCAAGCCGCCCTGCTGTCCCCTGTATTTAGAGAGGGGCAACTCCACTCCGGGAGCTGCACACGCTTTTCACTTGTTCGTTTCCTGCGGAGGATCTCGACGAAGATGCCTTCTCAGTCATCTGGAGAGAAACAGATTCAGAAAGGTGTGTTCTCTGTTTGAGAAAGGAAGAGACGTGTTGACCGCTCGTCCTCTCCACAAAGCAGAAGAAAACCTCTTTTTTTCGCAGGGCGCGCTGTCTTCAGCGAAAAGAGAAGAAGTCTAGATTGAAAATGTGTCGAGCAGCAGTGAAAGTGAAGAGTTCTTCTTATGAAAAAAAGGTTGTCTCTTATTTCTGTGCGCAGCAGTGTATTTTTGGTAAACGTTTCTTCCGAAAACGACTGCTTCAGGTGTGTGAAATAGTCTTCGTGAACTGTGAAAGGGAACTTTTTCACGCTGAAAGGTTTTCTTTTGCGAGAGACTGAAATGCGTCCGTCCTCTCGTTTAGCAGAGATAAACCTTTACGTCCCGAAGAAAGTGGTCTTGTGTCGATGAAGCGATTCTTCTGAAAAATACTGTGGGACTGTTCAGTCAAAAGTCAAGAGTGTTTCCTGACGAACGAAAGTTGTTTTCCACTGACCAGAGCTCTGCTTTTAAAAAAACAATCTCTCTGTGACACACAAGTTTTTCTGCTTTTGCCGCTAAGGACGTTTCTACCCGTGAGAAAGAAGCCGTGTGTCTCTACTATCTTTCTTTGCAACTGGACACAAAGTTACTCTGAGCTTCTGTTATCGCTACTTCCTCGAAGAGGAAACTTTGTGGCCTTTGACCTTGTGAAAGTTTCTGCTTCCCCGTTTCAGCAGATTTCTCAGCACTCACAAAAGCTCACCTATACTACTTTCTTCAATGGAATGTCGGCTGTCCATTGAAGAGCTACCGTTTTTGCGTCGTAGGAGACAAAGGCTACAGCGCTTATCACAAAGCCATTCCGTCTCCGTAAATATAGACATCGCAGCTCGAAAACTACTTCGCTTTCACCGAAATGCAGTTTTGCCGTTGCAAACGTCCGTCATTACTGAAGAGGCAAAGAACAATGCAACTTTTGAAGGCAATTCGTTCCGTTTTCACGAAGAGGTGGTTCGTTGCCCACTAAAAATGAAAAACGTATGATATGATCGGTCGACGCATAGGTTACCCTCGAACTACTTTTTCTGAGAATTATTTTCTGGTCTGTAAGGCACATCTCTCTCTGAAACCTACACACACTGCTGACGAAGGTGCTTGTGTGCAGGAGTCAGGGAAACACGTCTTATTTCCTTGTCCTACTAAACATTGTTATTCCGAGAAATATAACTGATGACGTCTACCTGTCACTTTTCATCTGGAGCCCACGTTGCGTCGCCTTATTAAAAAATACTCATTTTCTAGAATATTAACATACACTTTACCGTCACGCCTACGGCAGTGCAAACCGCTTTAGACCTGCAAATGTAGAAATGGAGACAGGTGACAACTGCCTGTTTCTTGTGTGAATATTTACGTCTTCAGATAGGCGGAGATGCACACAATTTCGTTACTGTGTCCACGGGATCTTGCGTAGGCTGGTAATCCCTTGCAAGATTGTATGCTGTCACTAATAGAGAGAGACCGCCTCTTTCTCTGTTTTCTTTTTACTCGAGTGCACTTCTCTAGGTGCGAAAGACAAGAACTCGAGTGGCGAAGATCGAAAGGCACTCCAGTTCTTCAATTTTTGTTCGGATAAAACAACTGCTTTACACTGAAGTGCACGGATGAACGTTGCATTCAGATTTCCACAGTTATTCGTTACAGCCGATTTCCCCCTTTACTGAAAAAAAATGCCTGTCCTTCCGATTTCTCGAAGTGACTATTTCTACGACAGCGACGTGTGTTCTTCGGTATGCACAGATGACCTCGTATATACACAGATTTCTCTATACCGTATATATACATATATGTACGTTAAAATAGAGCTGTGTGCTCGCTGCAGAGTAAAGTCCCTCTCTTGTGGGACTTATTCTTTAGAGAAAGCGTCACCACCACAGTGGTGTGGATAGTGTTCTTCGTGACTCAAGAATAAAAGACGGCTTCAGAACTCAACGTGTCACTGCATATTCCGCATTTTCAACGGGTGCACTTGTGTTGTTCCACTTGAAGCAGCATTTTCTTCAAATTTCCCACCGACAATGAATCACTCGTTCGTTTTGACGATGCAAACTGCTTCCGACATATCTCCCAGCTTTACTAAAGAAAGGTTCCTTCCTGTCTACTGTTGTTACTCGTTGGGGAGGACGTCCCGTGACACTCTAGACCAATCTTTTCTTCTGTTACTTTTTCTCCAGAAAGGTGGTTTCTTACACTCAGAGTGTCTATTACTTTTGTGTTTGTGAACTAGCAAGACCGAAGTTCAGATTACCTCACTGTAGAGCTGCTTCTGCCTTTCTCGTCCGCGTCTTGATACACACGAGATATTCCTGCTTGCCGTACACCCTGCAGAATAAAATATGTTATCGACTGCTAACAAAGCCCTGGACTCCTAGACTTGATGGGAAGATTTTTTTCCGCATATTTTCCTTTTTATCAACGGAAGTATGACGTTGCGTGGCACAAACATCTTCCGTTTGTGCCGTCGACTACCGGAGGTGGGTGACTCTTTATCCCGAAAACGCGTGTTGCTCTTTTTTTTTCAAACGTCGCAGTCAAGTGTTTCGGTAAACAGAACAGCATTTCTTTCCCTCTTTCTCGACGGAAAGATATTTTCTGGATAGTACAGAAAAGGCATCTTTTTGTGTTTTTGAGAAATCTCCTCACGAATAAAAAGTCCTCTGAACCCTCCCATTTTCGACCGGAAAACAAGCACAACTCCACAAGAAACTACTACAAGAGGAATAGTAATTTCATGGAGATATACAGAGATGCATACGCCAGTTTCTACCCTAGTGGATAGATTGAAACAGAGATTAACAGATGGCTACGCGTGTGGACCCCTCGGTGAAGCAGAAGCCGTAGCACGTCTATCCACATGTATAAACACGCGTGAAAACAACAGCTGTGGCACTGCATCGATCTTTTTACATATCTACGTACACGTGTATATATATATGGAAGACATGTATTACACATTTACACGCATGTGGAGTACAGTGTAGCTGCACTCCCTACACATGTATACTGTGGGTCCACACGAACAGCTGCACCGATGGAAAGGACGCAGTAGGAGAAATACTAGATAAATTCTCTTGCGCCCGTTTGACAAACACATTATTCTAGACGAAACCTACATGTCTATATATATATAAATCTATATAGGTACGCATATTTACATACCTATATCCTATGTAGACGTATGTCCACAGAAATATAAAGACAGGCATAAAGTGAGAGAACGTAGACCCTTATGTGGCGAGATTCCGCACGCGTGCGCACCCGGGGAAATTTGCAGCTTTTCTTGTGTATAAACGGAGTCCGCTGTTTGTCCTGAGCCGTTAACTCCCACGTGTATTTCACAGTACTCTCATACACACCTAGTTCCGAGTGCGTGTGAAGTTTATTTAGTTTATATGAACTTGTAGAAGTTTTCCTCCCCGTCGTCTGGCATGTGAACAGCGGATGCCGCCTTAGGTCTACGGCTTCCCACGCGCAGATTTCCTACGCAGGGACGTGTCTACATCCGCGTGGGTAGTTCTTCCCGACGGACTTTTTTTCTGCGTGCTCGACAGGCGAAATTCGAGTGAAGACGTTTGCTGGCGCGTGTTCGGCAAACGAAAGAAGAAGAGCAGAAGAACGACTAGCAACTGCCTGGGTCGTGTGCTGCTTTTCTGCAGGAGGCCAGGAAATTAGCAGCTGCGAGACGGCCGTGTGAGACTACTCGGAGAGTAGTTTGTTTTGCTGCTTCTTCGGCCAACACCGCACAGAACTTCGGCGGTTACTGTTTCTGCTGTATTTCTATTCGTCCGCCTCTGCTTCTCCTCCTGTTCCCCCTTCTTCTTCCTGCTGCTGCTGATTCGGTGCTTCTGCTGCTGCTCCTGCTCATCCTTTTCTCGGTGCTGTTTGGCTGCGGCTGCCTGAACAGCTTCCCAGCCGCTGCTGTTGCTATTATTCTTCCACCTGCGGCCGCTGCTGCCGCTGGTCGTGCTCCTGCTGGCAGTGCAATGCCCCACTGCTCTTCCTGCTGTGCTGTAGTTATTGCGCGTGCTGCTGCAGTTGCCGCTGCTGCGCTGCTGTTTGCTGCTCTTCTTCTTGCTGTTGCTGCTGCTGCAGCGGCGTTCGTGCTCGAGCTGCTGCTGCTGCTATAGTGCAAGCTCCTGTGCTGTCACTACTGCTGTTGCTCCTGCTGCTCTGTCGACAAGCTCCTCTGTCGACGCGTTGTTCTGCTGCTATTATTACTACTGCTGGTCCTGCTCCTGTTAGTGCTGCTGCTGCTTCTGCCATTGCCGCTGCCAAAACTGCTACTGCTGCTGCTGCTCCTGTTTTCGCTGCAGCTGTTCCTGCTGTTGCTGCTGTTGCCGCAGCTGGTACTGTTGCTGCTTCTGCTGCGGTTGCTCCGGCTGCTGCGGTTGCTGCTGCTGCTGCCGTCGCTGCTGTTGCTGCCTCAGCGTTTTCTTCTCGCGTCCGGGGGACTCTTGAACGCCCAGTCCACGTAAACTGGCTGCCCCAAAAGTTGCTTATTATTCATTCCTGTAGAAGCAGCAGCAGCAGCAAGACAAACAACAGCAGCAGAAGCGATACTGCTGCAGCAGCAACAGCGGAAGACGTGCAACAGCAGCCGAATACACAAAGCAGCACCAGCAGCAGCACAACATGTCCAGCAGCAGCAAAAACAGCAGAAATTGGGTAGCTGCAGCAGCCAAGAGAGAAAGCAGCAGTAACAGGCGCAGCAGCAGGAGCAGAAGATTCAACAGCAGCAGAAGACGGATGAGCAGCAAGAGCAGCAAATGGATAGCCGGTGCGGAAGGTAGAAGCAACAGCAGCAGCAGCAGCAATAGTCAAATGACCAGCGAGGCCGCACCCCGTTCACCAGCAACAGCCGAGACACCAGCAGCAGCAGTGACATCCGCAGCAGTAAACGGACGTGCAGCAGCAGCAGCAGTAACAGCAGCAAATAAATGAAGAGCAATAACCTGGTGACAAGAAGCAGCAGCAGTAACACCAGCAACAGTAGAAAGTTGAGGAGCAGCAACAAGTACAGAGGAGCCGCAGGGGTAACTGCACCAGAAGCAGCCCACCAGCAAAACGCCTGCAGCTGCCGTAGTAGTGAAGAAGCAGCGGCAGCACGTCAGTCGCACCGGCAGGTCAGTCGCAGCAGCAGAAGTAAAAGAAGTAGACACAGGAGCAACTCCTCGGTGGGCAGCAACAGCTACAGCAGCAACTCTCGCTGCAGCGACGGCAGCAGCAACTCTCCTTGCAGCAAAGTGGCAGCAATCTTGCAGAAAGAAGAGCCTCACGTGTTGCAACACGAGCAGCAGCGAGCCTCTGCAGCAGCGGAAGAGCAGCACTGACGGTCGACAACAAAGACTTTCATCTCTTCCTCACGGCAGCAGCAGCAGCAAGAGCAACAGCAGCAACCGCAACAAGGACGCCAGCAATGCCAACGAGAGTACACGAAGGCAGGAGCAGCAAATTCAGCAGCGGCAGTGACAGCAACAGCAAAAACAGCGCAGCGGCAGCATCAGCAGCGCGCACATCAC
>KL647313.1:0-82395 GCA_000727475.1 Sarcocystis neurona | reverse complement strand
ACCACACATATATATATATATATATATATATATATACATGTATATGTATATGAGTGTAGATACGGATATTGATGTACGCATGCTTGTGTTCGTGTATGTGACTGGCATGCCCCCCGCGATTCGGCGCTCCACTACGGCAATGGCGTGCGTCACTAGTGCTGTTGGTGATGCGTCCGCTGCTGCTGTCCCCTTCCGGCCCACGTTCTCTTTCTCCCTGCTGCTACTTCTGCCCCTCCTCCCCTGCTGCTGCTGGGCTTGCTGGGATTTCCGCGCCTGCTGCTGTTGCTCGAAGAGCTGCTGCTGCTCCTGCTGTTGCTGCTGTAGCTGTGGCGGACGTACAGCGGGCGGGTTTGGGTGAGACGGCTCTTCCTCCTGCTGCTGTAGAACGCTGGGCAACGCGCTTCTGCAGCTTGTCTTCTGCCGCTGCGGCGCCGGTTTCTCTGCTGCTGGTGCTGACGGCGTCAGCTGCTCCCGCTTTTCTGCTGCTGATTTTCCGCTGCTGCAGCTGCTCCATCTCCCCCCCCGCTACGACTCTGCTGCTCCGACTGCTGCTGCCGCCGTTCTCTGCCGTCTCCACGTCTTCGAGACGCTCAAAAATCCCCGCCTCTCCCCGGTACCGGCCATCAACTTCTCTTCCTCCTTCTCGCAGTCCTCTGCCCTGCAGAAAAATACATATGTGTATGCATGTGTACATATATATACATACACACATCCATACATATACAAACACACCTATGCATACATATGTGTACATACGGATACGCGTCCATACGCAAACATGCATACATATACATACATACACATATATTATACATATACATATACATATATACATACATATATATGCATACACACACGTATACGTACATTCATGTGTCTATACATAGACATCCATATACAGAGAGACATCGAGACACAAAAAACTTTGAAAGTACGTGCAGAGACGGACGAAGAGATTTCCCGTGAACGAAGAAATACGGATAGAGAGAGAGAAGACACAGGGAGGGCGCTGCCCACTCATCTGTTCGAACAGCCACGCGCTACAAATAGGGAAGCAGAATCCCGAGGTCTACACACGCAGATCAACACAAGGCAGAACAAAAAGAGAAGAAGGCTGCGGGCTGCCCACACCAATACAGATAGAAAATAGAAAAACGCGCCCCAGCAGACCCGAGCACATATACATACAGAGATTGGGGAAGGTGCTAACAAATAGATACATATACATTTAAAAGACAGGAATACATACATACACATATATATATACGTATACATACGCACAGAACACGATTAAGTACAGATATATATATATATATATACGGATTCAGATGAGTTCTCCTACGTGTTCAAACATACGTATACACACGTCTACGTACATTTATACATATAGACATACCTACACACACATACATACGTTCACGCACACGCGCCTACATATGCCTACATACATACTTCCATACATACATATATACATACATCAACCACACATACACGCCATATATATATGTGCGGGTTTAAGTACACTAACGCGCAGTCTGAATCTTTGTATACGCATATACTCTGTCCCATATAAAAATATATATACTCTCTATATATATATATGTATACACATAAATGTATATGTGTGTAGACGTATTGAAGGTATAATATCTGTGTTTCCACACATGAGTACAATACAAGCATATGTATATATACATACATATATGTAAATGACTACATAGATATATATATATGCTCTGTCACATATATATATGTATATGTTAATGTTTTAGAGATATATGTGCTTCCACACATTTATTATATATACATACACATACATGTTTTGAACAGGTTTCCTAACCCATATATACATATATATATCGCCCATATACGCTTATATAGACGGATATAGACATAGGAGGACGTCTATATTGCAGAATGAGGGTCAACATCCTACGGATGGGAACGAAAGAGAAGCAGCAGACAACATTCGCAGGAGCAGAAACGAGATGTGCGGATACGCGTAGAAGACGCGCAGCGACACTCACCGAAGCAGATACATCCACACAGACATCCACACACACAAGACATGTTTGTATGTCTCGTCCATTCTGTCTTTGTATGTGTTTCTCCTATTTCTTTCGTATTCTTCTTTATAGACAGCCGCTGGGACACGCAGTAGAGCGTTCTTGCGAGTGCAGCCACACCAGCACTGCAGGCAGCGGCAAAAATGAAGCAGCGGGAGAGGGCAGCGGCAGCGGCACCGGAAAGAGAGAAGCAGCAACGTACACGAGGTAACAGCAGCAGCGCGAAGGAAGCAGCAGCAGCGCGAAGGAAGCAGCAGCAGCGCGAAGGAAACAGCAGCAGCGCGAAGGAAACAGCAGCAGCGCGAAGGAAACAGCAGCAGCGCGAAGGAAACAGCAGCAGCGCGAAGGAAACAGCAGCAGCGGCAGCAGGAAGCGTCACGAAGGCGGCGGTAGCTGCAGCGGCAAAGAAGTCGTTGAAGCCGCAGAAAAAGCAGCAGCCGCTTGTCTGAGCACCTGCAGCAGCATCTGACAACGAGCGGCAGCTTCTTCTCTTTTTCTATACCCCACTTTCACGAATAGTCTTTCTCACGTGTTTATGCCTTGCAAAAATTGCTATCGACTTCTGTGGCTAACTCTGCCTGTCTCTGTCTCTTCCTTCCTTCTGTCTCTCTCTCTTTCACGCAGACTTTCTCCTCCTCCTTTTTTCCCCCGGTGTCTTTACTAGAACGACGTACCTTCTGCTTCCGCCCCTTCGAGAGGGAGACAGAGCGCTCCTCAGTCATATCAACGTCTGCCATGGTTGCTGCTGCCGCTTGTTCTGCTCTTGGAGTTGCTCAATTCCTGCTCTTCCTGCTGATTCTGAAGGCTGTTCCTGTCCCTGGTGAAGAAATTCACTCCCCGCCGCTATTTGCGCACTGCTGTTGCTCCTGGCCGTCGGCTAAATCACGCTTTCAGCTGCTGCTGGGGTCGTTGTCTTCAACGCTGCTGCGTCTGCTGCTGCTGCTGGTGAAACGAATCGCGATGCTGCTGCTTCTGCGGCAGCTGCAGCTGCTCAAGTTCTCCTACTGCTGCTAGGGATGCCGGTAGACTTCCTTCTTCGCCACGACGCCGCCGTTTTCGAGCAGTCTAAGTTGGTCCCGCTGCTGCACTACAGTCTTTCAAGTACTGCTGCTGCTGTTTCTGCTTCTGCTGTAGCAGCGACTGCATCCTTGAGCTGCTTCTGCAGCCACACGGAAGCAACCCGACTGCTGTTGTTGCGGCTTTCGAACTCCTGCTGCCGCTCCTGCTGCGGCAGGCCCGTCGCTGTCGTTGCTGTTACAGCTGCTGCTGTTGCAACTACGGCACAAGTTGCTGCTCTCGAGTTCAACTACTGCCCCTTCTGTCGCTCTGGTGAAGAAGTTCTTTCCTCTCCTGCCGCAGCTGAGGGAGACTTGCGTTGGTGTCGCAACGCCGCGCTTTGCTTCTCACTCTCCCTGTCCCTCTTTGTTCCTTCCACTTTCTCTCCCCTTCCTGGGGTACCCTTCGCAGAGAAAAAAAAACCGACCCACCCAGCGCACCCGCCTTGCGCCTTTCTCCCTTTCCTTCAAACTGCAGCAAACGCAGTCGTCGTCTCGCAGATGACCTACGTCTACCTATGGCAAGCGTCTGTGGAGCAACACAAAACTTCTTCTTTTCCACAGGCGTGTGTGTGTATGTGTAGGGGTAAGCACTCGAGCTACACAAGCGCCCAACAGACGTACATTTTACGTATGCAAAAAGGCACGTACGACTCTGACTATAGCCACACCGGACGTCACATGAATGTGGACGCAAAAAAGTCGGTGTTCCCCTTACTTTAGTTGCATACGTATATACAGACAAATGCAAATGCTGCACGTAGGCGCGCACCGGGACACGTTCACAAGTTCAACTACGGTAGCGTATGTACACACACACGTCCAGGCGTACGTGGTCAAGGAGGGATTTATGTGCATGTGTGCATTTTTATCCTCATATTTTATGCGTGCACGGGTCTACGTCTTTTTCTGTGAGAGCCATGCGTTTGCATAAATTCATCTAATACGCACGCACCATTTGGGGATGTAGTTGATAGATACATGGTTCTTGGTACATAACGGGAAGGCGCAGCTGCTACGATGACGGGCGAATTGCTGCCTGGCTGACCGCCGTGCATTAGACAGTGAAGCGGTGGTTTTCAGAAAGTACGGAGAGTGACAGAACGAAACTAGACTTCCATTTCTACCCGCCCCGTTGCATGCGCGCAAAACGCTGGTCTAAACGAGTGGCGGCAGCACGGGGGGGACACAAAGTAAGGAGGGCAGAGTCCCGTTTCCTGTAGAGGCGGCTGCCGGAAAATCTGCGCGGAACACAGGGGGAAAGGCCAAATAATACAGGAGAAAAGCAAAAGAAAGAAGAGAAACAAAAGACTGGCGACGTGAGGAGACGATACCGGGAAGAACCAAGGAACGAAAAGGAAGCAGGGCGTAGCGGGTGCAGAAAAACAGAGCACGTGCCGTCGTCGAGAGTTCTTCTTCTTTGCTAGGGCGTCAAAGCGAAGCAGTCTTCTTTCTTCCTTCCGGCTGGAGAAGATTTGCAACTAGGCTGACGCTGGTTCTGTAATATTCGGAGAACCCGCGGTTCGCTGCTCTTCGGCGCAGTGTTTCAACGCAGGAGCTTTCTTGAAAGACTGCGGGCACGCCCTCTCTTTAACCCTTTCTATTGCAAAAACAGATATTTTCTCCCCCGCATGTGTCTGCGCAACCCTGATAATTGTTTTTTTCGATTTGTTGTTGCGCTGTGTGACGGACAGTACGTTGTACATGCACGAAACACAATAGAGTAATAGCGCAGTCCAAATGGAGCGCGCTGCACATGCTCGTGGCAGTCCTCGGACTCCCATACAGAGAGCCGCAGCAGAAAAGAAGCAAACACCGAGGCACAGCGATACATGCACTGGGAAGGGTAGAGCCGCACGAAAGGCAGAGGGAAACGGACAAGATGCAGAGAACGCACATTCGCGAAGCAGGCACTCCTGGAGCTGCGCCGCGACGCATGCGCACAGAGCAGCGTTCACGTTTTTGTGCGTCTGGTGTGTTCGTCACGCGAGAGTTGTACTACTTTCTGCACGTGGCTACGGTCGTGTTACTGCATTCTCCTGTTGACTGAAAATGTCCATACGCATTGTTGATACTTGTGTGAGATAGATATGCCGGATGTAGGGTGTCTGTAAAGTTTCCGGATTAGCGTAGCAGTTTTGGTCGCCCATCACACACAGGTACTCAACAGAGCTAGAACACCTCAAGTTGTGAACTGCACTAAATCAGTCTTGTTCTGCCACGCTATTATCGGACTTTCTTTTCCCCTAGGTATTCATACAGTCCTCAGTAAGTACTGTTACGCTTTGGCAGTGTTACGCTGGTGATGAAGGACACTATACGCGCCAAGCTCCTTTTGCTGAAAGGCGCACGGATGTTGCACTTTCCAAGTGTGAGCGACCATCTCAGACATCATTCGCATACAACGGAAGGAGAAGCGGTGACGACCGGCTGATTAGATCGACGCGTACTGCGTGTCGACGCTCGACATTGAGCAGCCGTGTGCACGTGTTCCGCATATACTTCACACGCAGCAGGTGCCACTACAAAGTATGTATACATACCGCCACGGTGGAATGGACGCTCTGCAAGAGAGCCTTTCAAAACAGGAAACATCGAAGATGTTCTCGTCAAACGGTTAAGATACGAATGATTGCTTGAGGGACGTGAAGAGAAGAAACGTGGGCACCAGAGTCTACCGAAGGCTCAAAGGAGGAACCCTGTGAGCAGCCGGTCTGCGTAAGGCCAGATGTGGAGAAAGTCAGACGGGTCTCTGGATAAAAGTGTCTTTTATCATTAGAGGCGCAGTAGACCTGATTCCCAACATACGGGAACTGCGACTACACCGCAGCGCAACTACACCCTAGCACAGCGTCATATGCAAGCACTATACCATGTGTGTATAAATCCGAAGTGACTAAGCAGCGTGGGAGCGAACGGACAAACAAACGAGGAAAAAAAAGTTTCATGTAGTGAGCATACCGGAGCGCCGAACTGGGCTACGAAATAGGGAATCTGCGTAACGGCGAGTGCAAAAGCAAAAGGGGGTTCTCGTGGTGTCTCCAGCAGGTGAATTGAGGGCGGCGGCAGGGGCTCTGGGGCGAAATAAAAACGCCATCGTGCACGAGCAACAACACACTATGCCTAAAATACAGAAGTGGAGCGTTCGGAAGTCTGGGCACCGGGGTAGAAATGACAAGACGCAGAACTCCACAGCTGCATGATGGAAGGGGCTGCGAAACAGCGTCCACAACTATCCCCAACAAAGCAACACCTCGGGAGCGCAACGAACAGAAGTTTCAACTCTCGTGACTGGGGACGCACGCGGCAATTACAAAAGAGCTCACTGCAGGATACGAGAGCGAGGGGGACTTTCGCAAGAAAGAACAATCGTCGGCAGATGAAATTTTGTTTGTCGTGCTATGTGGGAATAATATGTCTGTCATTGTGATATTACAACGTTGAGTATCAGGCAATACCAGGAAAGCTTCAGCAGTATCTCCATCAGACGGAAAAATAATCTCGAAGGGGAACGCAAACCGCCGTAAGGGAACTGCCATACACCGAAAGCAGCACGGCTAGACAGTTACCCACGGCGCACGTGCATTCCCCGTGTACCTAATCATAACTACACGTGGAAAACTTGAAGTCGAGAAGCCGTCGTGTACTGTCAGTCCTGTTGAGCAGCCATTCTTCACTGGCAGGGTGTGCAAGCTTTTTCCCGCAGCGAAAGGAGACAGCGGAAGGCTACTAGTAAGCATAGAACGGTGTTGCGCGAGTAGGAGACACACACCACTGAATAAAATTTGCACGGAAAGGTCTCGTTGGACAGCCGTATGAAGTTTGATTGTAGCCTCAGTTTGGTGCACACACTGCTTACCATGTGCGCCTGCACAAAACTCGCCGGCGTGATGGCTGATCACGCGTAGTTTCAACACTCTTTTCTTCTGGTCGAACTGTGTAAGAAAAAACCTAGGTGCCTCTCCTCGAAGGTCACGCTACGAGGAACACCAGAAGTCTCCCGTACTCCGTATGGCACAGACGGACGCAGAAGTGTTGTGGCGATCTCAGCAACCAAAGTACATCGCAGTTTCGTGGAGGGTACGCGCATCTTCAATAGGAAGGCTCACGGTTAACTTTATACGCTTTGCACTAAGTCGGGACGGAGACCCAGAGGTAAGGGAAGCACGCAGCATTAGGTAGCAAGTCGCGTAAAAAACTTAGTCTCTTTGAAGTGTTGTTTAAACGGAGGCAGTGGCAAAGACGCCAGAAGGACGTCTGGTGGCTTCCACCTCAGCTAAGCATTCCTCGTCTTTGAAGCGTACGGCATCGACGTCGAATGACAGTGCATTCCACACTGTAGAGCTAACAGTAATGCTTTAGCGGCGGGATTGCGCGATTGAGACAGAACAGCGCGACGCAAACATGGCCGCTGTTTCCAGCCGAAGACCAACAAATCAGTGTGCAACAGACGGTGAGACTGTACCCGCCTCAAACGTCAACGTGGGTGGCGACGTAGCAAGCACCACTGCGGGCTGGGATTACAGAACGCTGGCAAGTAACCCTACACACCTGCAGATTACACAGACAGCAGAAAAACCACGGCTGCTGCGCTCAATTATTTCTGTTCGCCGTTCGCTTATAACGAAAAACGCTATTTCTATAGTGAACTTATCTTGTCACGCACCCACACAATTTAAGCGACGGATTTGTCACTTTGGAAAGAACTTCTGAGAGTCAGAGTATTTGTAAAACACCAACGATAAACGTCATGCACTAAGGCGTGGTAACTCATGCATCCGTATCACCTCAGCAAGCGTATGGTAAAGGCAGTTCACCTATCAGCGTCGCGTGAAAGAAGCTGGCGAACAGGCATGGGTAACTTTGTATTGAAAGCGGCCAAAAAACGGTTGCAGCCTTCAGGTGACCTCAGTGGGAGGCTCAGGAGTAAAAAATACGAGAGGGGCAACGGTGGCGCTTATGCCTTTCACCTGCGCAGCATGTTGTCCTTCACTTCCTGACAGCACGTGCTGGGGAAGGACGCATCAGGATATGAGCAACAAGGGACAGGAGGTACCATAAGAGAACGGAATGCGGCTGGTTCCTGTTGATCAAAGACGGACACAAATTCTCGCAACCAATTGTCACGAACTCCTTACGTCAAAGTGCCCTCAGCTTCGCAGCTGCGTTGGCCAAGCAGGTTCAGAGAAATCACCCAGCTATCGAGTAGCCGTAAGGTAAACGACGGAGGGCCCTTGTGTGAAGAGTGTGGCAATCCGAATGCCGTCCTACAGCAACAGCACGGCCGCATTCGTGCTCGACGCTATACGTGGATCAACGCTCTAGTGTGGTCCAAGTAGGGAAGCTGAATCGTTTGAAGCGGCGCAGGATCCCTTTAGTGGTAGCCACGGAGTACCGCCAGTGGCGAACACGGAGGTAACGGCGTTCTGTACGAAAAGAGAGACCACCTCTAACTGTGAAGGCCGTCAGTAGTTCAAGGCGAATGAACACCTGCGGCGCACAATGTATTCCTTTGAACGAGAAATTAGGTACCCGTAGTCAGTCTTCGCTGCAGAGATATACCCTTTCTCAGATGTTACTTTCTGCGATACCCCTACACGGGTACACGGAGCCATCCGATGTCCTTCGCTTGTACTCGCCGTGAACACCTCCACTGGCGGGCAACGATGCACCTGCCTGTGTGTGGAGCGTCTTACTGATGTGACTTCAGACCAGAGTCGGCGTTGACGCACAAAGGCTTTCAGAAGGGGGCTTTTTGCACTGCAAAGGTTGACGCAGACCCGAAATACTATAGCCCTTGTTTTCACTTGTTCATAAGTGTTACGCTAATGGATGGCATCGCCGCTGGGGTGGAGGCACCACGTTTGCGAGGCTCCGCTCTGTCGCTCCACTCGGCCTGCTCTATGAGGTTAGGAGCTAACGGACGTGGTGCACATTTGAAGGCGATAAGGAGATTCTACCAACTCTTCCATACAAATGGCCACGCTCGTGTCCTCTCCGGGAGCGAGGTGGGACGAGGTGGGACACACACAAGATCTCGAAAGCTGGTCTACCTCCGTAGAGAGAAGAAACTTCAGTCGTGGACGATAAAGAAGTGAAAGTGTTTTCTTCCTGCGGCGTAGCTATTCCCGGGGCTGTAGGCGGACAACTGCGGCCTGTCACGACATCGGAATCAACAGCACTCTGACGAAGCTTGCATGGTGTTTGAGACAGACGCCCAGGAAATTACAGCCTTTTTGTGGACATACAAAAATAGGCCCTAAAACTTCCCGTGCGCTGCCTAACTGAAAAACATTCGTGGGGTTTGCCGGCTGTAGCACCAACTGGTTAGAGCTCCGGGATCCTACATTGTACCGGTTCAACACAGAGGGTAATCTATCGGCACTGCGACGGCGGCACCGCTCTGATTTCCTGCACCGACACGCAACTTTGTCTTTAGTGGAGAGTTTCGCGCGAAGTGTGGGTTTCTTTATTCACGCTACTCAAGTCCCTCATGACGACGTTCAACTGCATTCCAACCTTCTGCACGTGTATAGTAAAACACTGCCACTAAGTCTGACTGTGCTCTCGGAAATGATACCAATGTTACAGTGCTGTTCTTCGCGCGGCAAAGCGCCAGGCGGCTGCGCAGTTGTAGCTGACATGCCCTGAAGTGCTCGTTGCTCTTTTTCCCACCGCTGAAATGCCCAGTTATGAACTGTTCTACTAACGGGTGCAACCTGTCCTTTGCCACAGTTACCAGCGTCAACACGCCAAATAGGGGAAAACGAAGTGACGAACCTCACGAAAGGAGATCGCGAAAGTTGCTGCGTGTGCAAAGCAAGCGTCTGGCGCCTAGAATCGATACAGTCCGCAGCGCCTGCGAGTCAAGTCGATGTCCGTAAAATGCTTGTGACCAGAGGAAGAGCTGCTGAAGAAGTCCGAGAAACGGTGCTACCGAACTCACACCCCACAAGAGCAAACAAGCCCCAGCGAACAAAGCACAAAGGCGGTGAAGGCGATAAACATGCGCCGTGAGCTGTGCACAGGTGAAATTTATTCGGCTGCCACTGTGGGTTGCTTAACGTAGAGGGGAACGCTTGATCCAGCGTAGTCTGTCTTGCTCCTCGTGCGGAAAATGACTGGCCGTGGTTGCACTCGCAACAACGGTGCAGTAACGTAAAGGTGACGAAATCACCCTTGCGGTACGGTACTCTTGCCTCATCAGTTATGACTACACTGTGTTCCGGCCAGATGACAGTTAACTCGGGTAGCCGCTAGTGTGGAAAAAAAGTAAGGACAGACACACCGAAAAAAATAATGCCCCAAAATGATTATGAATTCAAGGTAATATTTTAGCTTCCCTCCTTCAATAATAATCCATTGGAGCTGCAGTCCCCAGCATCCTATGCACAGGTTCGTCGATATGCAGCAGCTTCGGTTGTACATCGTACAGAAACACACTCACCGTGGAATAAAAGTTTCTTTGAATTTGGAAGACAACCAGAACATTCACAAAGACGACCTGGTGCGCGCTGAGCCCAAAAAGTGACCCCACACTGGTTGACATCTGCATGGTGCGGTCTTTAATGAACCAAAAGTCTTGCACGCCAACTGCACAAACTCAGTCTTCCAACTTATACACTTCTGCTGGTCGCAGAGTCCTTAGTGAGCTTTCACTTTGCAACTGCTTCGTTTGCACCATGTAGTCCTACCAAGGTACGCACCCTTCAAGCACGCTCAGCCTGCTGTCAGGTCGCAGGGACAAACGCTTACGACCTACGATTTTTCATTTCTGACGACCCTTTGTGCTCGGATCGACAGTACGATATGATGGGCGCTTTAAATAACAAAATTGAGACAGGTTGAGTGTCCGTCACCGTTGATTGGACATCGATGCCACTGGGTGGAAGCGACGCTGGCGGGTCCTCGATTCACGTCAGTTGTGACGGTTGGGCGGGAGGCAGGCGGGAACACGCGGACTGGTTAGCGACGCGTCCGACATGGGCATTGAGAATTTAGGGCAGACCTCTGCGTCGTATACGCCTTCATTAGTCGTCGCGCAGTCAGCAGTAACTGACTGATGTAGTGGTGATCGTGTATTTGTCGCACTCTCTCTAAACTATATAACTGTCACGAGCTCCCGTACGGCTCGGATGCCTCTCCTCCTCGACTTCTGTCGTACCCTCTTGCATCTCCGGAGCCGGAACTTTTCGCCATTTCTTCGAGTGGCTGCATTGGCGAGTAATGGCGGCTAGAGGGGATCACGTTAAGGTGATGTGATACCCCACATGTTCCCACCCTTTCACGAGCTGGAAATACAATGCGCGGAAATCGAAGTTCCTTTTTGTTGGCGCATGGCGAAAGCTTCCACACGTGGTCACAACGTCCAACGTAGGAAGCAAGCACTTTTGCATGGGCTGATGGAATACTGCGCGCAGCTTTATACTACGTCCCGCGGCAACAAGCTGCAAGCTGCGTCGCGTGTACACTAATTCTCTACAGTTCACCGGTATGTTCTGGTCGGGACGAGCATGTCGCTTCGATATGCCAAAAAGTACGGAGCGCGCGTATGTTGGAAGTGGGTATGATTCGTGGAGAGCGAGCAAGGAGGAATCGCGACTGTCGAGAGAGCACTCCTGCGGGCCGTCATCCGGAAAGAGGTGGTTTGAAGGGACATCAGCTGACAATACCACTGTCACCATCGCTTTCATAATCTGCTCTTTCCTAGGAATGAGAACAGGCGGCGGCAGAAGCAGCTGAAATGCAGCAGTGATGAGCGTCTGATGCGTGCATCTTCCGTGGCCAGAGGAAAATGGATTTGCTTCGGGCTAGTGGAGGTGGTGGTGTTCACCTAAAAAAATCTGCGTATTCAAATCGTTTTTTCTCAAAGTACGTGCCCAACTTCTTCACGGCCTGCAACAGGGCTACGAAGACAAGTAATACCAACGCTGTGGTCCAGAACAGGTGCACTGAGCAACGAGGAACAGGCGTGGCGTCTACACCTCTAAGTGACTACTGCTTCACCTGTACCCTGCCAGTGGCTACCTGGCTTTTATTGTTTTGCAGGCGTTTACGGGCACTCAGCAGCAGGCCTGGTTTTCCAAGTGCCAGCCTGCGATCTTTCGTTGTCCCATTGTCAGCTGCCTTATTGATTCTCACGCCTGCCACGCTGTATGCACCTGAGCTTCACATTTTATCTTCTGTTAACTCATTTGGTGGAAAAACCGTGTTGCCATCTTTTCTGCTTGCAAGTGCAATGGGAAAGGTCTCAGCCGTGCGAGGAGGTGACTACAAGTTTCTTCGTAGAAGTCATGATCAATATCTCTCCAGCACTTCTTTCCGCAACAGCAACTCCCACGGCGAGAAGGCTCCTATTTCCTCAGAAACGGAGAAGTTTGACTTGGATCCAGATGAAACTAGCTTGTGGCATCAGAGTGGTAGAAGGCTAGCAGCATCAGACCAAGGAACATCGGATGAGATGGCTCCCGGAAACAAAGCTCCTAAGAATGCTTCATCAGAAGTGAATCCGCAGAGTTCAAGAGGAGCGGCCGTTGTCGATCCATCACTTCCCACGAGTCGTTCTGCACCGACAGACGGTGATGATCCTTCACGTCAACAAAGAACCGACGCCGCCGAAAGTCCTCCAGCACTGCAGTCAGTGTACGATGATGATGACGATGATGATACTGACTTTATCGATGCATTTCCGCGCACACGACGATGCGCCTCTTTCTCTCATGGGTCTCCGCACCGGAACGGCGGAGCAGCTGGTTCACTTTATCCGCTGACTTTCCACGGGAATACACATCCACAGAGAAAAGGAAAGAATATGTCCTCTTGGGAGGGAGAAACACCGCCTGCACCTCTTTTGTCCGTTGGTCAGAACCCATCAGACCCCTTTTCACGGGATGAGCTGCCGTCCGATTTCGCAATGCAGTTCCAGGCACTGCTGCGTGACAAGCCTCACTCCGTAGCAGAAACTTTGTGGAATCAGGTTCCTGCGACCGAAAGATCGGCTTTTAATGAGATGCGGAAGAGAAATGTGGAGAATTCTTCGGGCAAAAGGGGAAACGGAAGCCCAGTGCGCCCACGACCTGAGACGCGTTTAGCTGCAGCTGGTGAAGATTCCCCCTCAAATCGGCAGCACAGGTGGTCGTTGACTGACCTGAAGAATGGAGATTTTTGGGGGACAGCCGGGGCTATCCCTCAAGACCAACCCCCGCCTTGGTCGAGAAAACAGGGCGGCACGAAACTTCATGGTTCACTTCCCAGTGGTAGACGCAAAGCCACCGGTGCTTCTTCGAAGCGGGCGCCACTCGAACTTTTGTTCACTCCTCCGCGACAACAACAAACAAAGATCCCTGATGAGGTTGTTGCTAGCGCTGATAGGGTGACAGACGAGGACGGTGAAGGTGCACGGCCACCACAGAGTGCCCGTGTACAAAATATCGTTCTGTCAGACCTTTCGGGGTCTCCTCACCCGTCTGAAAACCTGTCCCTCGACAGGGACGCAGGAGACAGTTATTGGGATATTTTGCGAAGAGTTTCTGAGTCTTCGAGCTACAGTGATGAGACAGAAAGGCCATCCATATCCTCTGACTACAGTGCTGATAGTGAAGGTGATGACGATTCTGAGATTCCGCCTTCCCGTAGGCCGAGTGGCGGTGGTGACGACCGTCCTCTGGAAACTCAGAGCATGCAAGCGCTTGAAGAACGTAGGCCCGCAACACCTGCCGTGGAGGGCGGTGACGGTAAGCTTAGACGAGAGATCGCGAGGATCTCACGGTTGCCTTGTTTCTCGAGGGACGTCACCATTTCTCTTTTTCCACCAGCATCGTGAGGTCGTGTCTTGTGATTGTGTGGGTGCCACTAAAGCATCGAACAGGACACAAACTGCCAAAGCATGGCACGTCAGTATCGTTTGAGGCTGGGGGCGCTGCTGCATCGTGCCTGATTTGGGAACCGTTTGTTCGTACCGGGGGTTGCCGTGACCTTGTGGATAACGATTTCTGTACTACGGTTTTTTTGTGCTACCGCCTTTTGTTTGTGTTCGGCCGACGCAGGCAAAGCTTCTAAGGGCTTTATAAATCGTTTGTTCGGGACGTACTACATATACCTGAATCGGGATGTTCGGTTGCGCCGGCAGTTCGCGCTTCTCGTGCTTTCCTCCATCGAGTGGCCGATGTACACTCAGTCTGGAAGATGGCATCGGCCACAGGTTGACAAATGGTTCTCGCATTTGCTAACGCTTGTCAATGAAACGCTCTCTCTGGACGAGGAATGTTCTCTTGGTACCATTCTCCGTGAAGAAGTAAGGACCAAAAGAATCATGTGACTTCATCGTGTTTGTCAGAGTGTTTGCAAGTGGTACGTGGAAATCGGTATGCCCTTGTGCTCTCGCCCGTTTCTCTGTCCTGCGGCTGCAGATAACGGAACTCAGGTGGATCATACGCAGTGTCGAAGATTTCGAGCGCTTCTTGAGAGGACAAAGCAAAGTGGACGTGCACCTCAGAGATATGCTGATGTACGTTCCTGACCACCGCTTGGCGATCAATTTGAGACCGGAAGTTTTGAAAGAGGTGTACAAGGAAGTAACTTCGCTGCAACTGATTTACTACTACTTATCTGGTAAGTCGTGAAAGGGACGCTGCTTGGTCGCCGCGCTGTGCAGAACTGGTGTTTTGTCAGAAACATTTCTCCGCGTGGCGGCGGTTTCTGTGCATGCCGACGTCTGACCCGACTTGTCAATGTTGCTCGACACGCGCCTCCTGCACTTCTTTTGACCGCAGTGGTGATCGAAGAGCCCCACTATTTTTTCCAGTGTTCACAGTTGTGTTTAGTGAGCGACGAAAAATCTGGACGACTCCTCTCTTTTTGGCGTGCGTTGGCGATTCCTTCGTGTTGACCGTTTTCAGAGCTGAACAACCCGCTGGCAACTTCGTTGTTGCAGTGGAACTTCATTCATGAGGTGCGATTACGGTGGAGTATGCTTCAGCTGCTCGGGATTACGCACCAACTCGTTACGCGGAAGCCGTTGACAGGAGTCTTGATATTACAAGTGGACAAAATTGACACTCAAGAAGAGCAAGTGATTCGCTTGTTTGACAGTGAAGAGAATAAAAGTACTCAAGAAGCTCTCATGAGGTTTGAGACAACTGTAACGAGTGCTCTTACTATGCGAATTCAGATGGTAGCAAAACACTTCAAGAAGATATTTTCAACTAGCCATTCACAGTATAATACTGAATTCCAGTTACCTAAATGTCAAGTAACAGCATTTTACCTAAAACCTGAAAGTTCGAAGAAGGGAAAGTCACCCAAATATCAAACAGCGACAGGCGGAGAGAATACAAATCAAAGCGGCGCGTCGGCAGCCGGGTCTGAAGCTATTGAAACGGGTTTGTTCGGTTTTGAAATAGACGTTAATATTGCAAAGGACCTGAAGGACAGGCTTCCACGTGGCAGCATGTACATCCAGTTGAGCCTGGTTGATCCGTGGAATTACGTTCCAGAATATAAGCCTCCGTCAGACGATCCTAGCGTCATTCCCGCCTACAGGGCCACGCAGATTTTGAAGGCGAATTTGGAACACGATCCGTCCCTTGTGCGCGTTGGCATAACCAAAGTAATCTACACTACAATCGTCGACGCCTACAATAGCTCAGCTCCGAATCAAACAGGCTACGACAACGACCGCCACCTTGTTTTTGGAGTACCCATGCAAGAGTTCCAGTCTGAGGAGTCGTTTTTGGCAGGCCTTATTGGCATGGTGTCCGTACCCTCTATCCAAAATGCTGCTCCTGGAACCCTCAACCCCCATCGCATCAAAGTTATCGGGTCCGCGCGGAGACTTCCACAGGGTGAAATACTCAAAGCAGGCGATTTTTTAAGTGGCATTGACTACCGTCGCCACAAGTCCATCGAAGCTATGATCGAGCCAGCCACGGTTGCTGTGCACGTTTTTCTGGAAGGTCTTAAAGAGAAGAACGCAAACTCTGTTTTCGAACTCCCGGCCTCCACTATTTTCGACCGAGTCGTGCGGCGGGGAAGGAGCAAGTTCACGGTTATGCATTCGGAGGTCGTTCCTAAGAAGACGGTGAGACAACAGGAAGCGACGCTGTTATTAGAGTATCATTTGACACTGTGGATACACAATATTTGGAGCAAGTGCGTATCGTGGTATCAGGCGCAAGAAGTAGCAATTATGTTTTAGCTGCAGTTTCGGCTACAAGGAAAAGATTCCTGTTATTGCCTTTCCGCTGTGTGTGGGGTTGCTGTGGACGTACCTGCAGCCCACAGGTGGCCAAGGAAGAACGCTCGGCCAGCGCTCTGGGGGATATCCCGCCTGGGTGTTAGTAGTTTCAAACTTGTGTGTTGCGGTCTTCTTTTTGATTGTGTTGGCGAGTCTGCTGCTGAACCGGCACGCGAAACTCCCGTGGTGGGTCGCATGCATTTGTGGGCCTCAAAATCCGTTTGCCCCGGAGCCGGAAAACCGCCGGGACTTCGTGGCAGACCACGCGGAGACCATTGGAACTATCTCAAAGAAACGTGCCATGTTTTTTGCCCGGTCACGATCAATGCTAGTGCCTGGTTTTGGCGCCCGGAAGTCTGAGTGGGACAAGTGGGACGGAGACCAGCAGACGAAGTCTACTGTTGATGGACCGGAATTTGTAGACAGTGGTTCAGAAAACCATCCTGCAAGTGGTCATGGCCGGAACTCCACTTCACTCAGAGAGGGCTCTCAGCGGCGTAGCTTTGGCGCTGCTGTTCCACCACTCTCCCGGAGGGGCTCCTTCTATTTTGGGGGACGAGGGATTCAACACCGCCAGCAAACAGATCAGCTGACGAATATGCCTCCTGATGATGTTGAACCTTCTAGCGGCAAGGCAACAGCCAGCAGCACCGTCCCCACTCTAAGCGCAGTCCCTGCAGGCAGCACCGACATTATCGTGACCACCGGGTTTGGTATCCGGAAGCATCGCAGTGGCAGTGCTTGTACGGAGGAGATAGGTACTCGAGAGATTAGGGCAGGCACAGGGGTGATGCATATCGGGAAAGAAGTGTACCTCCGAATGAGAAGGTGCCTACTGCACGGAGTGGGCTACAGCAGAGTTTGTCGTCCCCAGGGTCTTCTCCCGCCCCCTTACGCACGCTGGAGTTAGCAAAGTCCTACCGCAGGGAACGAAGGGCTCATCCAGTGGTCGCATATCCACACCAACAGTACGCGCAAGCCAGCGGTAGGCGAAGCTCGTTTTCACACAGAAGAATAAATGCAGGAAACGGGGGTGTGCGTCACAGTAATAGAACATTTGGACGCCACAGGGAAACGAGACGGCCGCAGAATGGGAAGCCTTCCTTCAATTCGTCTAGCAACGCAGGGTGTGAATATATTGCGCCTGCAGAAGTTCGAAACGTCAGGGCGGTGCGCCTCGCCGACTCGCCATGTCCTTCGGTGGACGAGGGCTGTGAAATCGCATCATCAGGTACGAAAAAAACTGCAGTGGCACATTCGTAGCACACAACTTCTGCACCGGGAGAGTAAATGCCCAGTGTGAGGTCCAAATGGGCAGCAGCGAGTGTCTTTCGTTGCCTCTCGAGAAAGAGCTGATAGACGAGACGCGAAGACATGCAGATGCACTACCACTTCTCGGAATTCGCCTTGCACTCCGGATTTTAGTTGCGTCAAACTCTAGTTGGAAGGGTGTGTGGAGGAACAGCTTTCTTCGCGGCAGCAAGATCAGACTGCAAAGACGAAAATTCACATAAACGTGGAGCGATTATATTCTGTATTTCCGCACTTGTGTGCAGGTGGGGCGCGCGGACCCGGTGGCGTGGTTTGATCAACGAACATGGACACACACGCATCAGTAGCTGAACAGTGCAGAGCTGGCACTTCCGGACCACGAAAGCATTATCCACATGAGAGAGCCTTTTCTGTCTGTTTCTACTATGAGTTCCATTTGCTTCAGAGGTCGTATTCGTGTTTTCATAATTTCCCAGATGGGGAACTGTAGTTGTGCTGCACTGAAGGTGCAGGACTCTCATATTGCCATGACAAAAGAATGACATTATTTTTGGAAAGGTCCGTTCGCATTTTCAGCGAGCGATGGTTAATTGGTTTGTCGGCACCTGCTATGGTAGCAGGAGGAAAGGCTGGGGTGTCTTGCAAGTGTAGTGGCCGGTGCAGGCGACTCTGTGAGGACATGAGACGGTTGTACTCGCAGAATTAAAAGTTTGTTACCGTGTACAATACATCATTCCTTCCCTATTTCTGCTCTCGGGGACTTCGCGATATACGGGTGTGACGACACTTTTTTTCGGCTTGGGCTGGCCGTTGCGAATGTCGCGCAATGCTTGAGTGTAGCAGCGGGTTGACGATGGTGTTCTGCAGTGACAGCGGGAAGGGAATCAAGTGTAGTTGACGTTGCAGCACATTTCAGAGTGTACTGGGCTTTCTAGTGTGCATGCACTCAGACTACTTACAGCAAACCAAGGACCGTAATATCTTTTTTTCAGAAGAACGAAAGAATATAATTGCGACGCTATCCGCACAATGCCCACGACTGTGAAGAGATACGATGACACTGTCAAGTAGAGAACTCGAGGGGGGTGTCTCTTATGAAAGTGTTTCGAACTCGAATTCGTGTAAGTCTATATTCACGAGTGGTGCGATACGGTAAAATGTGGCTGCCTTGTTAGCAGTATACCTCAGAGGTATGAGACTCGCAGAGCGTACTCAGCGCGGGTCCGTAAGTAAGTGAGGATTACTCACGGTGCAGACCGATAGTGGGCACTTCGCCTGTCACAAACAGCTGCATCAGAAGCGTAAGGCTTTTTCTGTTTTAAGGGCTCAATAACAATAGAACAGCGTATTGCTACGACGGGACATGAATGTCGTTGGCAATCAAGGCACTGTTTATCAATCGGACTCTGCAATCTTATAGTTCAGAAACAAGGTTATCCAAAAGCTCATCCTCAAGTCCGACGGCGATCTGGGGTGCGTTGGCACGCTCCAGACGTGTTAATATCTCTGTACGTATCCCCGCCGCAAACAAGCGGTTGGTGGCCCCCTGTGACGCCGTGCAAAGGATTACGTGAATGTCCGTCAGTACTGCAAACAGCGTACTGTCCGGTCTGTTCCCACGTGAGAATGCTTACGAGATATGTCGCAACAGGAAGATATGTACGCGAGTATTGTTGCTACGTGACAGTCGACTGTAATATTCGTGCTATGTAACCGTTGAGCTGAGAGGGTAACACTACACGACCTTTCACACTGAATATCCGTTGTACCGGTTTGTTAACACTAGGCGAACGAAGTTGTGCGGTCGCCCACTAGACGAGGCTGTATCAGCGCACGTACACACGAAGGTGAGCCTAAGCTCTCGATTTTTTTTTTTTAGTTCCACTTCTGCAGACGTACACATGTTCATGTGGGTATCAGTGCACAGGTCTGTACCGGTATACACACTTAAACACTCGTTGTGTTGTGTCCTGGTGCATGTAACACATATTGCTGCACCTGTACAGTCAGTCAGAGTTGTACACACGTGTCGCTGTGCGCCGCCTGTACAGAAATCTACAATTACAAAAAACGAAAATATAGATTTGGGTAGCTAATTTGTATTATCGTCGTTTAAGCGCAGTACCTTTGATCTGAAGCCCGCGATCCATGGAGGAGCAAACTACTAGCCTGTAACGCTGCCCCTGTCCAGCGCTTCGACGACACTGCTCTGCGTCACAAAGAAACCGGAACGCTGTACTCACCTGTTAAAATATCGGACTATGTTACACTGCAGTATTTTAATAAAGTAGCGCCACAGGTTAGGATGACCCGAGGAACTCTTGTCCACTGTAGATCTTCCCTCTATAACGTATCAAATTGCGCGTGTGTCTCCGAAAATATAGATTGGGGTAGCTAATTTGTATTATCGTCGTTTAAGCGCGGTACCTTTGATCTGAAGCCCGCGATCCATGGAGGAGCAAACTACTAGCCTGTAACGTTGCCCCTGTCCAGCGCTTCGACGACACTGCTCTGCGTCACAAAGAAACCGGAACGCTGTGCTTACCTGTTAAAATATCGGACTATGTTACACTGCAGTATTTTAATAATGTAGCACCACAGGTTAGGATGAACCGAGGAACTCTTGTCCACTGTAGATCTTCCCTCTACAACGTATCAAGCTGCGCGTATGTCTCCTGACAACTAGCGGATGTGTCTCAAGATCGTTTGTGAACCTGGGTCTCCGTGGCGAAGCGGGGTGGGCAACTGCGAAGTGGCGTGCTTCAGCGAGAACTCCACAGATGCTGGTCAACACTTCAGGTATCGGAAAGTGTGTGATTAGTACCTAATAGATGCTAGATGATTTTTCAAAGCTGTGGGACAGAGCATTTAGTGCGAGAGTCCCAGCTGTCACGCATACAGAGGAATGAACAAAAAACGGAGAGGATCCGCACAAATTCTCTCCCCGTGGATGAGTGTCTTCGGCGGTCTTCCTCTGTCCCTCATCTTTCAGACATGTTTGTGACTTGAAGCGAAGCTGGAAAAGGCGAATGCAAGGCTGTGATGAATTTCAGACAATGTCACTAACGACTGGTTACTTAGATGTTTGAAGAGAGACGGGTCAAATACTGCGGAACTGAGTCTTTAAGGAGACGGAGTCCTTGGCTGCTGCCTGCGGGGCCCGATTTTTTCGAAGCAGCAGTCTTCCTTGTGTGTACGCACAGGGTAAGGCAGAGAGAGCGGAAGCGCTATGCATGCCTCTACCATGTCTGCGATCTGCCTGCAGCTCAGCTAGCTCGCCTCTTTGATGCTGCTGACCGGTTCTCTTAGCAGGGCTTCGAACGTCTGAAGGTGAATACTGCGCCGCAAAGACTCTAAAAAGAGGCGCACAAATGCATGTCTGCGGACTGGGTGAGACTTTGAATGGCAGCAACTCCCTTTGTATAAGTATACGCTTTACAGGGAGATTTCGGCACAGTCTGCAGAATATCACTAGATCTCAACGTTGTGGTTTACCGCTGATGGTGTGTAGTCAACGCTGGACGATTGACGAGTGTTTGTTTTTCTAGAGTGGGCTGGCATTGCGTACGAGGACGTTTTTCCGGCTGCACGTCATATGCATCGTATGATTAGGCAAAGAAAATGTTGACCTCTTTCGAGGGATAACCTGCCCGGTTGCGGCCCCTGTTATACTGGGTGGAGGGACACAGAAAAAGCCTGTGTCAGCTGTACTACTGCACTGCCCTCGACTCTGCCTTTGCGTCTGTGTTGCCGGTAATTCACCGGTAACGGACAGTCTGACAGCCTTCCCGCTTCAGTCTACATCGTGGCGAAGAAGGCACGTGTCGTTCGTAGGCCTTCATTCTGTTTTGGAAGCACAGAGTAGAAAACCTGAAACGGAGGCCCCGCCCGGCAGCAAACATAGTGGCGCAGCAACACCTACACAGGGGTATATGTATTTGATTTTTCTCCAAGTGAACATTTTCGTGTAAACATACATAGATACATATCACATGTTGGTCCCACAATTTCTTCGTCATCGTTATCTGTCATAGCTGAGTCATGACAATGAAGTTGCCCTTTGACCCTCCTTATCATGGCGCCGCGCCTTTTGAACCTCACGTAGTTCGCGAGACATACCTCGACGAGTCTGAGTACTACGTTTCTCGCGGCAGCTGCCGTTCTGAAGTAACTGATCATGAGTTTGTCAACTGTGGCAACGCGCTCTGCCCACTTGGTGCGCTGAGGACATTCCCTGGCAGCAAAGAACTAATGTTTCCCTCATGTCCCTCTTCTCCGCGTTGGACAGAATACACCGTTACAATACCTCAACGGCCTGCCCCCTCAATCTCCCCTGTTGCTGCCGTTGTTACACGTACCCCTCCTTGTTCAACGGCGCCTCGGGCAGAGGATATCCACTCTGCTACTTGTGCTGCATCTGCAGCGACGTACACCTGCGCTGCACCTACAGTCCCGTGTCCGTGTTACCAGTATTTACATTGGTCTCCACAAGACCTCTGTTGCGGAGCAGGTCGATCAGCAGATCGACCTCTCAAGGTGTCGACGCTGTCTTGTCTTTCGCGAACTCCACGAAAGTGTCCCCCTTCCACAGCAAGGCTGCTGATGGTGGATTGGACTCCCCCGGCTTCTTTTTCAACCAGAGCGGACAACAAGGACCCGGTGTTTCCTTCCGCTTCAGGAAAGAAGAGACGTAAAAAAAAGGAAAGAATGCCACGTTCCCCTGTCCCCGTCTTGGCCGCACCCGCATCCGACCACCAAACGTCAGCTTCACCCGGTGCGTCCAGTCCTCCGGTAAGTAGTCCTTCTGCGAGCCTACCGCAGAGAGTTCGTAGCCTTCAGCGACCGAATCAGGACTCTGCCGTCTGTCAAAACAACGGACAGCGTTCTCTTATTGACACAGAGTCGCAAACAGTGGGTATACCGACTGAGGAGCTACAAAAGCCACACAATGAAATTTCGCGCCTCACCAAGGTCGTGTTCAACCACTTTTCGTCTGCCTGCGAAGTTTATCTATCGCAGGGTCCACCCATCGCGAAGTGCAACAAATCAAATGTCCCTGGTGTCTTCAGTCGTAACAATCATCCACTTCAAGGTCATATTGGTTTCCCTTTCTCGCAAAATGCAGCTCTCGCAGGCCAGAACAATCCGGCGGTTCACCCCTTGCACACTGTCAACAGAATTCCGAATTTTCCCGTTGGCTTGAGCAGTGCTGCTTTTTCAGTGAGATTTCCTGTAGCGCCACTAGCGCGCTCAGAGGAAGCCACGGGTAATCAGCTGCTGCTCCGTGATACACCTGGGGTGAAAAAGCCATCTCCTAAGGAAGCTCCTCCTGCAGGTGTCGCTTCCGGTATCCACGCGTCAACCTCTAATCCGTCTTCAGTACCAGAACCCCTGAAGCCCCTTTTTTTTCGTGAAATGCAGAAGTCTGACAGTGACGAGACAACAGTTCCGGCTACGTCGATGTTGGAGGAGATCTCACCTGACAATGAGGACACAACAGTTCCGCCTACGCCGATGTCGCAAGACATCGTGAAGCTGCAGCTTGAGTCGTTGCCACGTGGGGGGTGGCCCTCTGCTATAGAGGAGATCTGCATGAATGGTGCACTGGGTGTGGGCGCACCTATCATGTCAGACTATGTAGCGAATACGGAAATGCCTCCTACGGCCGAAGAGGCGAAAGCGTTGCTTCCTTTACTGCTCTGGCCGCGTAATATGGGTGCCTTCCAGCTGTGTCCTGCAGTCTTGAAAGCCATCTGCGCCGAGTGGGTGCGACTTCAGCGCAGCAAAAAGCTGCAACGGCAGCGGCAATGATGGCTGTCATTTCACGCAGGATATGTCACCGATTGTTCGCGCTGGCGCGTCTACGTAAAAGCAGGAAATCGAATTCAGAGATTCGCCACGGAGGAGAGGACGTACCTCCGAAACTTCTTTCCATGATGGATACATATGCGCAACCGAGGAAAAAGGGAGCCGTGGAGCGAAAGGGAGGCATCAACGGGCAGCAGCACTCCAATATACACGTGGTTCCCGTCGCGGTCTTCGTTGGCATTTTCCTCGGTTTTGACGCTCCGTAGTCTGGGCACTTTTTATTGGCCAACAAGAAGTTGCACCACTGAGGATAGCTGCGCTATTCTCTAGGGGAAACTACCGGAACTCGGTGCAGCGTGTCAGGTGCCTCATGTCTTTCTTTCCAGGATATCTCTTCCACCCGCGCCACCAAGGCAGCCCGTGCTACCTTCACGCGGCGCAGTCGGCAGTGCTTCACACTGGAGCCAGACCGTGGCATCTGACACCTGTAACCTGTTCGAAAACCGAGCTTTTTTGTTGGCCGCAGGGAAAGTCGAACACTGTAAGATTAAATGAATGGAATCGATAACGGGCAATGACGCGGGTGTCGGTAGTCCCAGTTATCCGGGCAGCAACGTTGAATTGACTCACATCAACAAGCATCTTGGATAAGCCACGCCAACGCTCGCAGTTCTCTAGCCCAGAGTATGCAAGTCTATTGGATCGCTGAGTAAAGCTTGGACACGTACCTATAAGTGATTGCCATGACAGTACCCTTTCGGCTACTCTCACTGGCCACCTGACACTACGAACAAGCAAAAGCAGAACACTGCGGGAAAGCGACCTTGCACCAATTGCATTATTCGGAGGTAGTGGGCACGGGCACATGTTGTTTTGTAACCTGGGGGGAAGAGTACCTGATAGCCTGAGCCACCCGGAAGGAAAAACGAAGCAAAGCTACCTGTCGTGCAGGCCTCCCTGCAGCATCACTGTTCACGTAACACTGTCTGGCTCCAGTCAGCGCTTCTACAGGCAGCGCCACGCACTGCTGCGGTCACCCCACGTGCCTAGATGCGTTCGGGAAGACGTGAAAAACTTCTGCTGTCTCTTTTGGCTGAGGTGCATGTACGGGGACACAGACAGAGAGGTGATAATACTGCCGCGAACAAACAAACTGCAGACGAAGTGAGTAATAAAGATTAGTGCGATTGGAGTGTGGCCCAGGTGCTGCTTAAGTTCAAAATATGGCTGTCGTACACACATACCTGCAAGCACAGATGTAAACTAAACTTGTTCACCTGCAGAGTAAATGAACAACCATCTACCCCAGTCTGCTTTCTATTAGAAACTTTTTTGGAGCCGTCGCAGTCGACAACGACTTGCCGTAGTTTTTTTACTGTGCAGTGAATGTCTGCAACTGTTTAGGATACGAAAGGACCCGTTCGAGGAAAACGACTTTGCCAGAGCTTTGCTGCCGAGCAGTTGCTGTGTGCTACTTCCGGTTACACCTGTCTCGGTGTTGGTGTGCCCAACGTAGGGAGCCTACATTGGCCTTGTTAAGAAATTTGGCGTGCAGACAGAATCGTAGCTCACTGACACGTGCAATTGATCTTCCTGCTACTACTGTTGGGAAGACACACAATACGGAGTTGTTGCAGAAGCAGACACAGCACCGCAAGATACGTGGACGTGAAGTCACGACAATAAGAGAGTACATCCATACGTGAGGGGATACAGATGCGCATAGAGTGGGAAATTTCGGTATCTGGCAGCTTAGTAAAGATACCGAAGTAGCCGGTGTCATTCTGTCCCCCACAGATGGAACATGACGGTGCGTGTGCAAGTACCTGCACATGTGTATATTTATGTATACAATTACATCTGCGATTATTTGCACACAGTACACGGATGCTCCTGGATACGCATATATATGTGTATATAGGCATATATGAAGCTCTGGCCATCGGTGATTTGCTGCAAAGGATGCAGTACTTAGGTGGACGCACCTGTAGGCTGAGGCAAAGTTAATGCAAGATAATCCACGAAATCTAGTCCACCAGCGCATCTACGTAAATGTATGCTCCAGTGCCAGTAGTCGCGAACTCCCTCCACATAATCATATATATATATATATATATATATACACATGTATGTGTGGCGAATATCCACATCTACACGTGTGCATGCATAACAGTGTGCGTCCACACAACAAGTTTAGAAGTGTGCTATCAAGCTGGTCCACAACCGTGCGCGTTAAATTACGCAAGCCAGTGCAGAAGCGTAGGTCGGTTGCATCTGTAAGCTTCCCTGTACACCGGTGCTACAAAGCAGTGAGGAGAAAAAGTTGGTGATACGCCGCTCTTTTGCCTTTCGATTATAGACTGCCATCAGAGGTAGATTGTGAGTAGAAATACACGAGCACATACATATTAGTACTTCAGTAATGGGGACTGGACGTCTATGGGCTGAAGGCGTTGTATACTGGTAATAGACACTTGCCTGCCCCACGATCCCATACTCCACTTACCTATATGGCTGCATGTAGAACGCCTAGACTCAACTCCCCTGACGATCATTTGTTCGATTGTACGTATGTATACGCGCCCCTTGAAGTATGTGTTTGTCATTGTGTGCGTATACATACATATATGCGTGTACATATATATGTACAAATATACTCTAGCGTTGTCTGGATAAGCCTGTATGGGCGCGCCCGCGTTCGGAGCCATGCACATTAAGTACAGGCGACTCTACGTTCAATGTGGGTGATGTATGTCCTGTGCTACCACATACACATATCGCGGTCTAGTGTTTTCTGTAGGGAGCACACGTGTCACGAGGTCACGATAAGGATGCGCACGTATATATTTGCGTGCAGACGACAGCGGACCGCCTTGGTATCACACTAAGTACGGGTACAACGCACATTTTCCTTTGCGCTTTACTTCCCATACCATAAAAAGAAGCTTTTTTCGACCTAGGCGCTAGGACTACGCGGTAGACAGACACGAAGAGTTTTCACGTGAAAAGCTCCCTGCCAGACCTGTGCGCATTATTCCCACATTTGCAGCTTTGTTCACCATATGGTAGCAGTCCCAGCCACACTAGCGAACGGCCTAGCTGTGTTTCTGTCGATGGAAAAGTATCGGTAGTGCACATACTGTTCGAAGGCGTGGACGAACCCACACACGTCTATTTGCACACGCACATACGAAGATACAAAGGACAAATGCGTAGCTCCGTTAGCAGTACAAGATGCCCTACAAGTACACGCGTGCAGAGACCTATATCATCGCATGGACTATTGTATATATATATATATACACACACACACGTAAGCGTAAATAGTTTTACTACTATTGTACACTCACAAGTAGGTAGAAAGCCAGGTCGGGTCAGATTACGGGTACGACTGGGAATTTGAGAATTCCCTTTGACCACCTAAAAGATTCCTCGCGTCCGTTAGACTATCTTATGACCTGAATCGCACCGGAAAAACCAGGGAGCGAGAGAGGAGGTTTAACAATATTATGCTTGGAAGGGACAGCAAATGTATGTCTGCCGGCAGCAGCGTCCACACAGGCGGGCTCGAAATGAGCAACATAGCGCGATTGTGCGTAAAAACTGCCCGAAAAAGTATTTATCTCCGTGCTAGAGTATACGTGTACAGGCGTACTGCATACACAATCATGTGTGTACGTGCACATGCGTATATACGAACTCATCTTCACCTCTCCTGTTCTGAAATCGTAGAACTTAAAGAACTAGCCGTGATGCAGCAGTAATTCAGCCGTTCGATTGCGCACGTAGGCGTGCACAATACCAACCCAAAACTACTATTCGTGCACTATTCTTCTAATACTATTTTACTTGTACTATTGCACCACTACTATCCAGATACTGCTCTTTTCCTATTATCGGTACTTCCACTAATGTTGCAGGCACTGCGACTACTACAATTTAGACTACTACGGCTGCATTGCACAATCTGAGGTTGTAACGCCTCTAAGGTTGTTCTCAGTGCTATGTGCGGAACAAATACAATATTAGGGAGGGTGTTTCTTAGTATTATCCCCTGGCGTATGTATATGTATAGATAGCACGCAAGTTCCGATTATTGAAAATTATACGGTAGTCACATAGTCGTGCTTTCGACCCCTACTTTCATACTAGTACTCTCGCACGTATCACTACTCTTTTACGATTGTTTCATCTTTTCTTCACTTTTTTACGAACACCACGAAAGCCAACATACTTACGGCTATTAGTTGTCTATTCTGTGTACTACTACCACCACTTCTACTGCCAACACAACACCAGCAGGATTTACTACAAGCACAACAAGCAGTACTAGTAAAACTGCAACAACGAATCCAGGGTTTCCAACGAGAATTACTAGTAGGTGTGGAGCCCTACCTTCATGCTAGTATTCTTACACGCAGTGATACGACTGCTATTTTACACGACGGTGCACTCGGAAGGGTAAGAAAACCCTCAGGATGTATTCCGTACGACCGCGTACAACCACGTTCGGCCAGTGCGCGTAGATTCTAAACTACAAAGGCATATGAGCGTGTCTGCTAACGCACAACGGATGTCTCTCGACTACAGTGCGTCCAAGAAGACGAGGTCGTATCCGTGGACGTATAATACCGAAAATGAAAGCCGTACACTTGGACGGCTGCACGATCTGTCGACTAATATACATATCTGCTTCAAGGTAGCATTTGGACCCCTGACAGGTCCTGCGCGCACAAGAACAAATGCATCACTCTGCGTGTTGTGTGCCTGTCTACGGTGTGAATACCATTTCATACTCAATATTCGGCACCTGCGTGCAATCTATGTGTGTACAGATGCCAGAGGAGTATACAAAGGAACACCTTTACAAATGTTCTACTAGGTCCGCACATAGCATTGAGAACAAAGCCGACAGACGCTGTTGAGTCACTTCATTTCCGCTGGTGTACGCCTCACAGTCTGAAGTTGTAACGGCTCTAAGCTTATTCTCAGTGTTATGTGCGGAACAAATAAAATATTTGTGAGGGTGTTTCTTAGTATTATCCCCTGGCATATGTATATGTATAGATAGCACGCAAGTCCCGACTATAGAAAATTGTACGATATTCACACAGTCGTGCTTCCACTGTGTCGTTAAACCAACTGTAGAAGCGTAGGGAAACCTGCGTATGCGCATAAATCCGCCTGGTATCATCGTCTCTTACAACAAGAAGCCACACAAGATAGCGATTACGACTCTGCCAAAGCACAAAACGATATTGGCATGAAACAAAACGTCAGGTGCCAAAATACATGTAAGTATATGAACATATATACGTGAAAGCATTAATACACTTTTGTGGCCTATCAGCTGTTCAAGTGACACTTTTTATCAAGATGGTAGAGCTGCGAAGAATGGTGTAAGGCTCAGAAAGATCTGAGACGCGAGTGCGCATCATCCTTTGCAGGGACAGCCGTCCTGTTATACTGAATCCTTCCACGACTTCCCCTTCCCGACTCTTTACAGATCGAGAAAAACGATCTTAACGGGAAACGTGTGTGGACAATGTACCCGTGTCTCAGTAGTGATAAGTGAGAAAACGGAGAATTACAAATGGGCGCCTCTATGCCACATACGCTGCAAGGATAGACAGAACTAGCCGGAAACTTCCAATAAGGTGTTCGATCAATGACAAGGCAAAGGACGTGGAGTAACGTGTTAAACAGAATGGAAACACGACGGTGTGAATACTCTTTCAATTCCACTATTCGGCACTTGCGTGCTGTTTACACACATACATATGTCAGAGGAGTATACAGAGGAACACTTTCACAAATATTGAACGTGCTTCGCACATAGCGCTGAGAGCAAACCTGACAGATACGGTTGAGTCACTTCGTTTCCGCAGGTGTACGCCTCACAACCTGAGGTTGTAATGCCCCTAAGGTTACTCTGGAATGTTGCATGTGGATAAAAGCCATCCTGAGTGCGGTGTAATCTTTTTTCTAAGCAGGCGTCGATCGTTGCCCGATAGAGGAGAGGTGTTTTAAGGTATGCGGAGTCATGTGGAAATAGTTTTGCAGAGAGGGGAAGCTATCTACTTAAGAGTAGTTCCGCGTCTGCAGACGCGAAGAGGTAATACGCAGCCTTTTGTCATAAAATGTCGGAAGAATTGTTACACTCCACCACGTAGAAACAATTTGAGTGTACAGCTATTTGGAAGTGATTTCCCAGTTAGTGCATACCAGCGTCGCAGGCACACAGACTCACTTGATCGACGCGAGAATGGATTCAAGATATTAGCCAACTATCCACTTCAATTGCACTTTTGCCGCTGGTCGAGGTACTCTCGACATCTTCACTGGGAGAAAAGCAGTCGCGTTATCAAACTCAAAGCACTCGAAGAGGCACTGATGGCCTACCTTTGTTTTCGCCGTCACCAACTAAAGTATTACCATTTGATCACTAGCCTACCTCTTAAGGACACTGTCACAGCAGTTTCATTAGCGTCTCAGGAAACATGCGTGTTGTTGTTGTTCCCTGAGCACTTTAGCTCCACCGTGTGAATTTCTCTTCCTCATATTCCGGTTTCATCTCGTGTTTCTCTAGGGGCTACCAAAGCAAACTCAGCCATTCTCAAGAAACTTAAATCATTTTGACGCAAGTTTCTGGAGAGAGCTACTGACGTCGGGTTATCGGCCGTCCTCTGCAGCGAGGGATTTCAGCGTATTTCTTTTTACGTCTCTTTTCTATCATTCTAAAGGTTACTTGTCTCCTATGTGTACTCACAAATTGACTACCAGCTAATTCTATAAAGGCAGCAGTCGTTGTAGGTCACATCCGCGTGTTGTTGGTTCCATTTTGCCGTCCCGTACATTGTAATGTTTTGTCTGGTTTTCTGTTTGGTTGCCTTTCAACTTTTTCTCCGTACAACCCACCCTGCGCGGACGTACTTGACTGTTTTACAATTAGTTTGCGTCGCGTGCGTCTTGTTGCCCTTTTCTTCGGTGTACCCTATATCTTGTGCCTGAGGCTAATATTCTTATTTCCTGCTTTCTATCCTTTCTGCCTCCTGCATGCTCGTTCATTTTGTTTTATCACTTATTTTCGTCCGTTATACGGCCGCCTCACTTCTTGCTCCTTCCTTTGCTTCTACTACCTTGTACCACTTTTCGCTTGAGTTTTCCTTTTTTCTCCTTCTACGATATCTTATTATCGTTACGAAGTAGCCAACTAGTATGTATGTCACTCAGCTTCGCCGCAAAGACTTCATTCGCAGCGACAACCGTGTAAATTTTTGTTTATTCGGCCAGCGCCTTTCCTTCTTTCAGCTCTTCTTGTTGTGGTTCTGCAGATAAACTGGCATACACGTGGCGTTTGTTTGCGCCAGTGCTGTCCCTTACGTTGCATTTCATTTTCAGTCGTGCACTGCTCGCTCCTCACAAAGAAGAATTTCCACACAAGCGTAAATATTCAGAGGAAAGATAAACTACATGCGCAGGCATATTTCCATGGTTTAACAATTGTGCATACGATTTATATTTCTACGTACCCCATTCGGCTTTGTCGGACGTGATAACTCCGATCGCAATGACTGAAGAATAGAGTCACACTTTTTTGTCCGTAACCTTTTTGTTCCTTCTCTGTTCCCTCTAAATCCTGACAGCATCGCTTTTGTTCGGCGCATTATTTGTCCCTCCGCTTTGTGTCATCAACTGGATGCGTCCCCTCCCTACACTTTGGCATGACCAGGTCCAAATCCAGTGTACAGAACTTGCGGCTTTACCTGTGCGTGATGTATTCACTGCAACTGTATACGACCAACAGCAGGCAGGAGACACAAATATTTTAGATTGTCCTGCCAGACGTAATCGTTATACCGTTTGTTCATCCGAGGAACACAATAGTAGGTGTCCGCTTTGGGAGAACGCACTGCCTTACGAATTTTCTATCATATGCAGACACAGCATACCAGGTGCTGGCGCACGTCTCGACACTTCACTATTCCTCACGTCCACAGCGGAGCCAGCATTTCTACAAGTGTGTACACGTGTTCCAGAACATGCTCATTAACGCGCGTGTTGCAGCATTTCTTCATAGCGCACTATACGCTCAACCGCTCCTGTATCCGTAGCCTACAGGGTGTTGCAGTTCTACATGCTTCTACACATTTAGCGCTCCTGACGATGTGCATTGCACTCCATCGTAGAAATGGCACCTTAACCTTAATCTCGATGCACAATTCCGCAGTCCTCCACTCTATTCCCGCAGTTTGCTCCAAGTTGGGATTAAAGCATGTTGCAATGACCCAGCAGCTTCCAGCATGTGTAGTGAGACAGAATGGCTAGCACACAGTTACGTTCATAAAGCAGATTTTGCACACACGTACAAAGCCCCAGCCAAACAACGCACTCCAAGGTGTTCGTTACGGACGCAATTTCGGCTCCACATACAACTTGCAGATTTTTAACGCTACCGACTCGGGGGCGTTTACTACTCTTCTGCCACAAAGGCACATGTCCCGCACTTTTCCTTGAGCACGACGTTGTGGTAGGTGCCACGTGGAGGTGTATGAGTGGCGTATCTTCGTCCAGTTACTCTTCTCAAGACCGCACCTCCCGCTGCAGCATATCAGTAGTAGATGGGAAAGCTGTCTTCTTCGTTCTTCTTCGTTGGAACCGCGCTGATTCACTTATCAACAAAAATGGAGAAGCTTACAATGTTAGACACTCTCTACGTACCTGAATCTAAAGGAGTAGACGCAACAGAAAAAACCACGCCCTGCGATTGTAGAAACTAACGCAGAGTAAGGAAAACCATACTGGAAAACGCTCGTGGAAATGTACATCGTTCAACTGCCGTCAGATCTCCGTTGCTGCTGGTGCAGCATCGAGTCGAGTGGCTTGCTGGTCAACTTGTGATGTTGCTTTCTTGACGTGCAACTGGTGTTTATGTGCACCGCCAAGAGCTGCACATGAGCAAGATTTTTCGGGCGACGTACGGCTGACGCTGAAACAGAGAAAGCCCAGAAATACCTTTTACCTCCTCCATCTCCGTCCCCTGGCTACAAAAGCAGCACACGGGCCTCGACCAACAATGGAGCACCGCCGCAGGCAGGTTTCGGATGAAATCTTCTTGTCCTTTTCTTGATCTCTCCCCACTGCTGCGGCTGTGGTTCCACGTAGTACTCCCGTCGACCCAAGTTGCAGATACGTAGCTCACGTGGTGTCGGTGGCGCTGTTCACCCTTGTGTCTACATGTGGCCTCGGTGCATGTGATTTTGAAGTTGCGACTGATTGTATCAATGCCACTGTTGGAGCTGGTACTATCTCTTACGTCCGCGTACTGATGCAATAGTCGGAGCAGTGGTCCGTCGCCGAAGCGCGTGCTACGTCTAATACTAATCGTCTGTACTTCGGCGTATATACTCGACGCGTCGTCTCCCCTGTGCGTGCACTTGTTGCTTTGCCTCATACCACTGTTGAGTAAGAGCGTGTGCGCCTTTCGGAGAGCGCTTGATTCTCTCTTTTATAAAGAGCGTCCTCGACCGTCCCTCTGGATTTACTTGTGCAGTTGTTTCTGTAATAGGAATCGGACCGAATCAACGAAGATACTCCCTCCGCGAGTCGGACCAGCAGTTCCGCCGTAAAAGATATAGCTGCAGCATAAATCGGACACACAGAAGCTGTGACGACATTGGGAACGGCGGAGGACACCGGCCGCTGCAAAGTATACGGGAGTAGCAACCAGAGAAGCAGCAGCTGCAGCATTAAGGAGGGTTCAGCCAGGAGGACTACACAGGGAGCACGACACGCAAGGAGAAGCAACGTCATGCAACTGAGGCGGGAGGGCGTAAAATGTCACGGAAAAGGCAGCTCACAGGAGACAGCTACGTCGCGCCCTTTGTGGCACGAAGCGTGATCAATCAGCTCTCCTTACGCGTATAAAAACGTAAGATAGAAACAGTGACACAAATCCGCTCACTTTGTCAAACGCGAACTCTCCTGTGTGCTTTTTTCTTCTTATCGAATTCTGCTGTTGGTGCGGCTGGTGATACGGAGCAAACGTTCTTCGGCTGTCGACTACGGGATTCACCTACCCTGCTGCTAGCAGTGAATCTGAGATGATGCACCATCGTCTAATGATTTGTTGTGTGCTCGTGAGGCTAGCGTTCAAAGCAAAGATACTCACGCTTTTATTTCTTGGGGTAGTGTCGGCACTAGTGACACTGCAGCTAATACTCTTGCTGCTGAAGGCGGTGGGATCTTTTTGGATGTTTCTTCTGCGTCTAGCGATGACCGTAGTGAGAGATTTTCTGCGTGCAACGCCGCTTCTGGAATTGATGCAGCCGCGAGTGCTGACCCTTGTCGAGCAGGTGCCACCGTCGCGTGGTGGCGCTCCAAACGAGGCTGCGTTTCAACATCGCTGAGAGTGGGGGCACGCGCCCGCGCACAACAGACTCGCTTACACACACATTTACCAGGAAGTACTCCTAGTATTACACAGTCCCAACCAGGCGCTTCCAGACGCAGAAGCGCGCACGGGTTTTTATCAGTTTGTACAGCTATGGCTCGTGGCGTCTTCAATAGTTACGCGCATGTGTATTGCATCCATGTGGACCTCCTTCTGCGGTGGGAGGCTCTGCCTCACGTAACGCGCTGTATTACGTTCTTTCTCTTGCTCGCACATTACTTCCACTTACTTATTGCGCGGAGTGTTCTTCCCTTGAGAAATGTTGTAGTCACCATTCTAAGCACACAGATTCTACCTTTGCACTCGATCTTAGAGGGATGATACTTTTCTCCATCAAGGTAAGAAGCTGGACGAAGCCCAAGATGAACAGCAGTGCTTCGGGCAGCAGCAGCAGCAGAGAGAAGGGGCACAATCTCTCCATCGTACGATATCATCATCAGGGCTCACCATTCAACAAATGAAGGATCTGTGGTAGGCACCGGGTGCAAATATTGCATCCGTGTGCAGAGGAGTTCGAGGCAAACATCAAAAGGAAGCAGTCGTTCACACGGTCACCCGCTGCTACACCTGAAGTCATCGTGTGTAGCTACAGGAGGAGGGTCCCGGAAAATGTCGCAGGCAAAGTCCAGGGTTTCCACTCAGAGCGGCTGCGTCAAAGAACTGTCAGGAAGCTTTGTTTGTACTAATTAAAGAAGCCTTCTTCTCCTGCTTGTCGTATATATATTCTCCGTAACGAGTGTTTGCACAGGAATCGCCCCAAGCAAATGCCGAAAAAAGATGAAGAGAAGGCCTGAGATTTGACTGGCAGGATCTTTGGCAACCAACAGAGGATAGGAATTGACTCAACTCACGCTCCGCTTCACAGAGGTTATGAGTCGGTGGGGTCTGTGCACACACGTTCGCGCACGCGGAAGCGACAAGGTGAGCCTTGATGAAGCCTACTGTCAAGGACGCTCATTCCACGGTTCTTACTCTCTGTCCTGGGTATAGAACGTGTAATCACACAGGTAACATTCGGTGACAATCGGCGAACCAGAGAGCGCGGCAAATCATGAAGAAGCTATACGTACGCAAGGAGAAGCTGTATGCATTCGCCGTAGATACGATAGAACTGGGCAACAGCCAGGAAGGAAGACATGTCCAGAGGCAAAAGAAAGCACCGACAAGCGTGCTGCGCGAGCAGCCCCTGCTTGGCACGACTTCCAGCGAAGCCATCGACGATGAAACTACTTTCCCCCATTGCGACGGCATCCGCAAAATGCGGAGGAAGTCCAAACGGAGAATTGCGGAAAGAAGACAAATGCCAATACCGTCGGCTCGTCCTTAAGCAGCTGGATACCGAAGTCACAGAGAGTGCTCTGCTCAACGAAGATGGCGAAAAAAACAAGACACCGTTGCCAGACGCAACAGGTAGAAGAGCCTGGGCTCCTGCAATCCAGAGAGCAGGTGGTCTACAACGACAACTTTCGCTTTCACGCTTCTACCCATAGATCCACCATAGGAGTGTACGGCGGAATGAGTACGGTGGTCCAGATATGTGTAAATTCACTTACTGTCACGCTGGACAGTGTCAGAGTTACCACCCCGGTAATGCCTCAGGAACGTTGTGCTGAGTGATCGTTAACGGGCCACACTAGCACAAGTAGGTGCTCTGACGAAGCAACCTTTTGGATGTTTGTTGCGCAGTAGTGTGCGGCGACAAAGTGGAAAGAACTATTGGTTTCCATTTAAAGAGATCCTAACTACCACTAGCCGCATACGAATACATCGTAGCCAGTGTATGATTTGAAGACGTCTTGACCGCAAAAGATCCTGATTGAGGAATATGGGACACACACACGAATATGCCAACGTCTGCTGCAGCTCGCCTGTGAAGGCCCCACCCATATGCTGAAGTTGACAACACTTTTACCTGAAGGACAACGCCGACACGCGAGATTACTGTATCTCGTGCAGCATCTCACCGTCGAGACTTGAGCCAAAGAGCGCACGTTACCTGGTATGGACTGCAATATACATACTCGTGACGTGGTACTGTGTTCGTGCGTTTGCTGTAATGGCGCAGCCCACGAAGATGTTTCCAGCCAGTTGTACATAAACATATTATTGAGTACCTTACCGGTACGCCCAATACCAGAGTCCACGAGAAAGAAGTGAGCAGCTGTGTCAACGCAGTGTGCGTCAAAGCAAGTGTATTATATCACACACCGCGTTAATAAGCTTGCCAACAACACTTACACCGGTCCACCACCTTCAGGTAGACAAGTCGCTGGCTACAATAACGTACATGTAAGCACAAGCAATATGTGTTTGAACGAGCTTTTTCGCAGCACCCCCTGTGCGCCACAGCGCAGACAATTCTTCCGAAGCGGACACTATCGTAACTGCGGCCTCTTCCGAAACACCAAATCCTCACAGGCACGTCACCAGAGCCCCCCAAAAGACGCGTGTGGTGCGGACAGCAACACCCGAGTTGTACAGCTTAGCAGGCAATTCAACAAATTATTCACAACGACTCCACGAACAAAGTTTCCGTATCAGCTGTCGCACCCACCAGCACAATGTTCTGTCGTCAGCGTGCCTTGCCAGTGACCTTCTAAACTCTTACGAGTAAACTGAACCTAATTCTCCAGTGTATATAACTGTGGAATCAGCCGACTCACCCAAAGCTACACGTCAAGAATTTGCGCATCAGTCCTGAACAAATGAGCTTGCTGGGGGATTTGTTACAGTTCACGACGAAAGCGCGTCCCTCGACGCGCCTACAGAAGGAGCGACCACTTTGGAAGCAGTGAGGAGCGCACAGACATATTTATACGTACATGTATATCTTTTAAGACACGATTGCTTTGTGCATCTAACTCTGTACGCCATCAGCTCAGGGTAACTCTCGCCTTCCCTGCGCGGGTGCTGTGATCTAAAGGAAATGGACAAAACCTTTGCGTGAATACTACGGACGAGTACTTATGTCTTCTACTACTGTTAAATACAGGAGACGCATCGTTTCGAAAGACGTCGTGACACCAGGCACAGCATAAGTCGGCGAATTCACCTTCGTGCCTTACTCGGGCGCAGCAGCACGCCAAAGGTTGTAGAGGCATCTTAGCTTGCCAAGCGCTTGCGTGAAGCCTGACAAATGACCGCCAGCAGTGACAAAAAACTACTGGAAGGTACCCGCAATGAACACCTAACGTAGAGTGAAAGTAGCAATTCTGCCGCCCCGGAATGTGGTCTGCGTCCTACGGCACACGGAGATGCGACGGTCCCCTCTTTTCAAGACTCGTGGTCCACAAGATACAGTACAAACGTTGATATACACATATATATATATGGACATACACGTGTGTGCGGGGTATATACGCGCGTGCACCTGCGCGAAGTAGAAAGGTGTGTCTTCTTTCGCGAGAATACACACAAGGAAAAACGTAGAGAATACAACATACATAGACGTGCACTCACGCACACACGTACGCACACAAGCAGAGTGAGTGAAAGAAGTTGCAGTCATTTGCTGCGACGAAGCGCACGCTTCGAATACGTTTTCTACCGCGTATATCGTTCACAGCCAAACTCTCGGACAAAATGAAACTACAGTCGCAAATCATATGTAAATCATAGTTTTCACGCTGTCGCACCTCCTCCATGCGAATGCCAGCATTCACATTGTATACGGCTGCTGCCCTACGCGGTACCTTTATTCTCTAAGCTAAATATACTTTTCTCTCCACTTACACGGTGCTGCATATCCGTGCCAAATGCAGCTCCCACACTGGACAACATTGCTGCCTACACGGAGCGCAGTGTTTGTATGCCACGTCAAACTCTCGATCAAAACCCTTCGTAAAAAGTGGCGTACTTACAAAAAATGTGGCTTTTCTCTGCGTCCCATATGCAGTCTCAACGGAGGGCGGACATCGCCAAATTGTGTGAGAGTTCTAATCCACATGGTATTCCACCCCTATGAACCGCTACCGCCTCAACTGACTCGCGGCGAGCGTTCATGTTTCGTGTGGAACAGCCGCGTCATGGGAGACGCAGCTATCACTAAGTCACGAGGCTCTGCAGACGGGAGCAAAACGCCGTTTTCTTCTCTCATGTGAGAGGCTGGTGTTCACAGAACACAAGTGTGACACGCAGACACGGATGCTGTCTCGGCAAGCGACAGTTTCCTTCCCAGGGTGCTGCTGCGCTACGCAGGGCTCAGCTTCACTCTTCCTCCTTCCTCGAAGGTCCTGCTCCACTCAAGATACAGCTAGCCAGTCGTCGGACGCGATGGGCCCAGGGAGCACAGGATAGCTTTGTTTCCAACCGTCGCGCACTACCGTTTTCAACACGACACAGCTTCCGGTCCAAAATCACATAAACCGCTCGCGTGTATAGTGACCGTCGTCTTCCCCTCTCCAAGTGCCGCCCGGCACGAAATGCCTCCTTCCGTGTCACAAGACGCAGTTATCTGCGCAAGCCAGAATCTTCTTACACTTACCGCATCGTAGAACACCCTATCTCGGTTTGTACAAAAAACAAAGCTCCTCACTTTCCCGTGAAAGCGTGACCGGCATGCCGCCCCGCGTCAGACACACCGCAAGCCTTTTCCTGCTCTTCTTCACCACTGTAATTGTCTACCATGCACAGCGAATTATCGCTTTCGACATCAAAAACGCTACCGCCCACAAGCACGGCCGGCGCACTCGAATCGAGAGAAGTTCCAGCACGAACTGACAAGAGGCCCGGTGCGTCTGCCACGTGTGCTACGGATGGTGGCCTGTTCAAGCAGACGAACAACTTTTTCTTTAATGAAAAGGCTGCTGACGCTGCTGAGCACTTGGCGCGGCTCTCTTCGGGCAAAATCAGTGCTGCTGCCGCTGCTGCACGTACAATATTGCTTCACGGCATCGAGCACATGAGACTTTTGATAATTCGCCGGGACGCATCACAGGGCGGCTGAAGCGAACAGGTTGCACCGCAGACATACCAGTGCTGTTGCATGTTGTAGGATCGTTACGAAGAGAAGAAGTGCGGCTGCTGCCGCGGGCTTTCCTTCAGACGCTGGGGCACGAGACAGGTGCACCTGCGGGATAAAAAGTGTGCCCCGCTGAAACGAAGCAAGCGGCTCGAAAAGGCACCGGTGCTACGTTTAATGTAACTCTCTGAAGGAAGCGCGGCTGACATACATACACGTCCATGCATTTATATGGTGTATGCCGGGTGAATGAGCTATACTGCATGTAGACCAGGAGGGTGCACCCGCCTGCAAACCCGTGACGACGTGTATGCATGCGTGCATACATATACACATACAGGGTTATCAAAAGCAGCGCCGCCCACCCGAATGCACCTGCTCAAACAAGAGCGAGGCTGTGCAGAGCGCCACCGGCGGGGTTTCTTCGCACAGGGCGGGAAGAAGAAAGACGCAGCTAGCTGCAGCTGCGCCGGCTACGACACGCATTCGACGCTTCCTTTACACCCAAAGAAATGTACGACCAAAGGAGATACAACGGCGGAAACAGCTCCGACAAATACATCCTGTAAAGACGCACGCTCTTCCTGAAAAACTAGCACGAATATTCTATTTGAAATGTAAGTAGAAAGAGATTCAAGGTGGTCGCCGACGAACACGCGCGGACGCGCACACACACCCAGGAAATGAATCCGAGTGACCACACACACAAATTCCTCTACGCTACAGCAGCCATCACTTCTCTAAACGCCTTCGCCGTCCGCAGTACGTTGTTGTCGTACTGCAGTACGACAAGAGGAACACAGACCCGACGAAAGCCTCCAGACACACATACGCACGAAGCACACAAAACTCTTGCTTGCACCCTCTCTGTGTCCGAGACGTGCTGCGCAGTGGACGCGCCTTTGCCAATATACCGAGGTGCAAGTGTTTCTCTTGTTGCTCCACCGCAAGAGCAGTAGCAGCCGCAGCAGGCGAACACAGAAGGACGTGCGCAACCGCGGGCCGGTGTGTGTTACTGCTGCATTTGACTTGGGAGTTCAAGCGGTGACGTATGCGCGCACCAGCCCCACAGCAACGGAGGCGACCGCCCGGGAAGAAGAGGACGGGAAGCGACGCCAGGCGGACAGAGACGGGAAAGCAGAAAGACGGGAGAGGGAAGAGGAACAAAGGAAACGACGCGCTAGTGACAGCCTTGGCAACGTGAAGGATAAGAAGCGGAAGCAAAGAAAGCCAAAAAGCACCTGCAGCTGCCTCTACTTGTTGTGATTACTACTGAATTCCTCATCGTCGTCTTCTTCAATTTCGTCGTCTGGTACGTCGTCTTTCACGCGGCCCATTCCTTCGTCTTCTTCATCTTCTCCTTCGCTACTCTCTTCTTCCTCCGCCTGCAGCAAAAAAACACACGAAACAGGCGGCACATGGTGTGAGAGACAAACGAAACACTCGAAAGCCAACGTGACGAGCACCGCACACACAGGAAAACGGGCGCAGAAAAACGGAACGACGCGGGGTAAGAAGGCGACGAGACGGTCTGCGAGCAGAACAAGTCGCGAAGCAGTACGGATGCACCGCGGAAGACGACGTGCACTGCACACACATATATGTATTCAACAACGCACACCCGCCCACAAGAAACTGGAAAGGTGCAACTAATAATTTCACTTGTCGAGAAATGTAGACACGCGACCACACACGTGTGCGTTGTCTAGACATACACAAACACCGTTGCGGGTGCAGAAATGTGAGAGAACCGGACACCGACGGTGGCGTGGCGACAGCAGCAGACCTGTGGCGAGCATGACATGACCAGCCACACATCCCCCCGCCTCCCCCTGGATTAAAAAAGAAGGGTGCTGCGCTAAGCGACTACCAAGTTGCTGTCGTCACTGTCACTCCTGCTGCGAACGCTGCTGCTGCTGCCGCGACGGCGACCCTGCTGCCGCTGCTCTGATGTCCCGCCGATCGAAGAGACCGCTGCAACCCACAGATGCAGCTCTCTACCTCGCCGTCAACCAGTCCCAACCATACACAACGATAAACTTTCCTACGACGCGTCGATAACAGCGTGGGTGATGTGGCGCCAGCACGCGTCGGTATATCGAGGGCTGCCAACGTTCATTTCTACCCCGCGGGTCCCGTGGGCTGCCCCCGCTCCGTTAAACTCCTCTCGACGCAAAGCTCCCCATAGTCCACTTTTGCTTCTATCTCTGTCTGTGCGCGTGTTGCGGCCCTTGCCACATTACCGTGCTGCCCACCGTGGAAGATACGTTCGCAAACTTCTTTTTGAAGATGAACGTTACCTCTTCAAGCAGCTCTTCCAGCCGCCGCTCTTCCTCTCCACCCATCACTACGATCTGCACACAACAAAGACGCAGCAGGCAAAGTAGTCCGCATCATTCCTCATCTTCTACACGCGTCGCAGCAACGAGCAGCAAACGCTTCGCGACCCGAGAGAAAAATGAACACACCCGGCAGCTGCCACGCCGCAGGACGTGCTGCCGGCAACGCATCCGCCGCCCCGCGGGCTGCACACAGATGTATGCGAGCCCCCACCTCTTCTACTCTCCTCACACGCGGCTAGCGGGCACACACATAAGAAACACTGAATTTCTCTCTGTGTAAGAGACAGTCGCGAGTCCACAGCTGCTATCGCCGCTGCTGCGACAGTCTCTGCAAGCGCTCTCTCTGTGTGTCTCTCTTTCTGTTTCTACTCGAGATACACACGATGTACAAAGCTTCAAAAATTCCTCTTCTTCAAAAACATTCCTCCCACGCATACACACAAAGACTGCCTCACACACATGTATGCTCTCTCTCTATAAATATACATATGTTTCATGCTGCCAGAGAGCTCGTGCAGTCTATGTCTTCAGTGGAAGAGCGCACAGAGGGGACGCATACACGTACGCCTAAGTATCCAGATATATACGGCACGTCCACCGGCGTTCACATGTATATATGCGTGTAGATATTTGCGGCCACACGACTACCCAGGAGAATAAAAAGTTATCCATCTGTCTGTGTGTCGGCTGTTGGCAGGCGAAGAGCTGCGACGTGTAGACCCCAGGCCGGAGAGAAAGAACCACACGGCTGCCTCAACTATTTACATAGACCCCCACGTGGTGCGTCGGCAGCACTTGCTTATTCACCTTCTATCTACTTCTCTGTCCATCTGGATGCCCCCAGCTCGCACGTGCACGGCAGCAGCGAAGAGTGCTGTGTAGGAGCAGAACCAGCAGCCACAGAAGAAGAAAAGACGCAGTAGTAGCAGCAGCAGTGGCAGCGAGTGCTTCTTCTGCCGAAGAAATATCGAAATTGAAGCACCACTCGGGCAGCACGTCGTGTACGCTCGTGTGGAGAAAACGCTGCGCCGCGAAGAAGAGCGACAGCAGCGGTGACAGCAGCAGCGACAGCAGCTGCAGTGCCGACAGACCGCGTCAGTCCACACCCGCACACACTACAACGCCGACTTTCTGTCCCTGGCAGCTTTCCCCTGCTGCTGCTGCTTCTTCCCGCTGCTGCTGCTGCTCATTTCTGCTTCGTGCGCCGACTTAAAAGAGCGACTCTCTCCACCGGAGCGGACCAGAAAGAAGCAACGGCGCTCGTCGGCCAGTGACGCGCGGTGCAGAGCAGTCAAAAAAAGGGACGGAGCTGCAGCCGCCCGGGCACCAGATTTCGGTGGGGAGACACATACAATCGCGAACCTTGCGATACGCTGATATCAGCGCCAAGACTACCCTTCTACAACCCCGGCTACTTCTTGCTCATACAATCATCAATATATACAGATATACATATATATATACGCATGCAGTTATATGGAGCTCGCACTACATATATATATATATATATGTAGATAGATATATTCTCGCACCACGCCGGTGTAGGCAGCTCGCAGAAGACGCGAAGACTATTAGTACGGCAAGGCAGTGATACATACGCACAAGAAGGTTCTCGATAGCTACAGACAAGCCGCATGACATTTACTATTTCTCTTTATTTCTCGCTGTCTCCTCGCTGCAACCTCGTTATCCCCACAATCTCGTTTCTCCTGTATCTTCCTGTCTCTCTGTCTCTCCAGAGACACAAAGACGCGTGTCTGCACAACGCGGCAGCAGGAAGAAGAGACGCGCCACGCAGGAAGTATTTTTCACTGCTTCGTAGGTGCTTCCGTGGTCCCCTCCTCCCACGTCTTTCACATACTTTTCCTTCCTCTCTGTCTCTCTCTTTTCCTGCTGCTGCTACTTACGTCTCCCTGCTGCTTGAAGTCCCCGCCTTTCGAACTCTTCACGCGGTCGCTGATTGCCTTCATCGCCTGCAGCATCACATCCACCCGCAGCAGCAACGGCCCCACACTTCGAGAGACGCGCCGCCGGCGAGAAAACGAACCATCGCGAAACGTGTACGGCAGACGCAAGAGGAGTTGCACGCCCAGCAGACGTATTAGCCGTAGCAGGAACTCCCACCACAGCTGCAGAAGAGCCAACGTGCCGAGCAGATGAGCTGCATACCCCCCAGCAATGCAGCACATGAAACCGCCGGACAACGGCCCCGTAGTGACACACGTCGCGGCGACGGCCGGCCAACACACGCAGGACGCGCGCTGCAGCAGATGCAGCACCAACGCCTGGGCGACGGCAACAGACACACCGCAGCAAAGACGGAGCACCCCCGCCGCAGTCGAGCCGGCACCAGAAGACGGCACCCCGCCGCAGAGGCCGAATACAGCCGCAGATGCAGTTCCGCACCGGCAGCAGCAGCACACAAAAAAACACCTCGGGTGCGTCACACGAAGAAGGTGTGGTGGGAATGCAGCAGCAGCAGCAGCGTGTGCATGGCGGGACACTGCCGCAGAGGATACCATGTCTGCAGGTGGACTCGTGGACGGAAGATCCGCACTAGGTAACTGCCTCGCCAGAACTACTCGAAGTGTCCACCGCTTCCTTTTTCTTCCCACGCATATATAGTGATGCGCCCACACAAGCATCTTGCATGGGGACCACACACGTGCAGGTGGATCCACGACCTTTCCTCGCCACACGTCCAACCGCCAATGCTGTATCTGTTTTGTTCTGTTTGCAGGAGGGTCCTCACACAGACACACTTCTTCCCTTTTCATATACACCAGAATACACACGGGGACTCATGAGAGGGCCGCCTCCTGCTGCCAACGGAGAAAGTGAGACTCACGGCATACTTGCAGCACGCCACCGCCCTTCCCTTTTCCCCCATCCCCCCACCCCACGTTTTTGTGACGGACGAGCGACGTCAAAAGTGCCGCTGCTGCTCGCGCGCGAGTGCCCGTGGCTGCCGCGCGTGTGGGCTTGTGTATACGTGTCCGCGTGTCTGTGTGTGTATGTGTTGCTGCCGCTGTCAACGGTCACTCCGCCGCATGCATTGCTCACTTCTGGCGGTGCCCGTGCTGCTCCTTTCAGCCGCTGCTGCTGGGCCTCGCCGGGGGGCCGTGTCTCTGAGGCAGTGCTGTTGTTGCTGCGGTCTGCCGAGATTATCTCGGCTGCTGCTGTTGTTCTCTCTCTCTCTCCTGCTGCTCGTCTGCTGCTTGTCGTGACCGCTTCTGCTGCCAACGTGTAGACATTTCGTGCTGCTCTGTCACTCGCCTTTCCTCTTTTCTGCTGCTGCTGCTCCTGCCGCGAGGTGCTGCGAATAAACAGAGACTCCTCTTTCTTTCGTCTGCTGCTCCTGCTGCTGCGGTGGATCGCTGCTGCTGTGGCGGCCGCACCGATCGGCGGCCGCTGGTGCTGCTGTCGCTGCCGCTGCTGCGCAACAGACAGCCGCTGTTTCTCCTGCGTCTGCCTTTTTCTTACCTCTTCGATTTTCACCATCCCCAGCTCCTTGTCGAAGCACGACGTTACTACAACGTACTGAGGCGGCGCTATTAACTTCACGGTTACGGTTGCCTGTTGCGAAAGAAAGAGAAAAGGACTCAAGAGGAAGAAGACAGGTGGGCGACAGGCGCGGCAGCTGCGGCAGCGCGGAAAAAGTCGAGAACCACGCGGAAAGAAAGGAAGCACCACACGCGGTTGATCAACGAGAGGTAACAGAAGAGGCAGCAGCAGCAGGAGCCCTTGCCGAAAACGTCCCTTCCCGGCAGAAGAAGAAAAAAAAGGAGCCACCGACGCGCCCAGAGAGAAGCCCGTGGAACGAGCGACATGCAACGCGTGCGGCATCCGGAAGGACGAGCAGCAGCAGCAACAGCAGCAGCAGCGACCAATCGCACGGGGGGACCGAGCAGCAGTAGCGCGGAAAAGCAGGACGGAACCACAGCAGCAGCAGCAGCAAAACGAAGCTGCAGGAACGAATCGGCTGCAGACAGCACCACAAGTCGGTAACAGCAGCATCAGCAGCACACATATAGAGACAGAGAGAGCCTGATAAATACTTGTGTCACTTCTGTATATATATACATGCGAAACGAGAGAGAGAGGGACGACGGCACTTGAATGTTGACATCGAGAAGAATATGTCTGCATCGGGACACAAGCTGCCTTCCCACACTGCCGCAGAAAATATACGTCTACACGTATATGCATATATGTACATACATGCGCTTCTACGTATGCGTACGTATACACACATATACACATGTAAGTCTACGCAGATAGACATATATGAAGGTAGAGGGAAAAGCAGAGAGACAGAAGGGTCGAGAGAAAAAGCATTCCCCGCAGATCGGCAGCAGAAGTACTTCTATTCGTAGTAGTGGCACTGCGTACAAACACGTGCATGCGTAACATCGGACCCGTACACCGTCCCGCCTCGAAGACGCTCTCTTCTCTAAAACAGACCGCAGCAGCCCTTCCCGCACAGAAACGGGAAAGAAAAAGGGAGCCCCGAGACATAGCGAAGAAGAGAACTCTGCGACCATCTGTCACGAAGCGTCTGCCCACGCCCATGCGTCAGCCCATGGGTCTGCCCACGCCGATGGATTCGGCCCTGCAGATTCCGCCCGTCGTTCTTTTGCCGCCGTTTTCCTGGGCGTCGTCTTTCACTGCCGCCTACGAGTGCAAGGGGGGAAATGTAGAGGAATTCGTTTGCTGTGGGGGACTCACGTCTTTCACTCCAACATCTCGACCTGCGTGAAGCGCCTCCTTCACCGCGTCGATTCCTTCCTTGCCAAAACACCAGACATCGACGCGTGCTCTGAATACAGCAGCAGCAGCGGCAAAGACAGGAGCGCGTCAGCAGCAGTGCGGAAGAAGCAGCCGCGGCAGCAGATGTGGCGCCCAACAAGGGAAGCAGCGACGTTGCACGGCAGACACGGCGCGTCGTCACTGCGAGTGTAGCAGCAGCACATGTAAGAAGAACAGCAACGACAGCGACAGCAGTAGGTGCTGCCCAAATGAAGAAGCAGCGACGTTCCGCGGCAGGGCGGTGACCTCGGGAGCAGCACTAACGCAGCAGAAGTGCGACGGCCGCGAAGCGCGCAGCACAGCAGCAGCAGCAGCACAGAGAGGCTGCGCACGGCAACAGGTAGGGCAAGAACAGCAAGAGACGCAGCAGCACCTCACGCGACACGGCTGCGCCGGCTCAAGAGGAGCAGGAACACGTGCTGCAGGAGACGCACAGCCGCAGCGGCAGCAGTGGTAGTAAAACAGCAGTAGTAGCAGAAGCAGCCGCAGGAGGAAGAGCAGCAGGAGGAAGCGCAGCCGCAGGAGGAAGAGCAGCAGGAGGAAGCGCAGCCGCAGGAGGAAGAGCAGCACGAGGAAGTGCAGCAACAGGAGAAAGCGCAGCAGCAGGAAATGCAACAGCAGCAACAGCTTCAGCTGAGTTAACAGAGATCGACGCAGCAGCAGAGACACACGTAGTACAACAGCAGAACATGGCGGACGAGGAAGACACGGGGAAGCAACCGGAAGAAATGTCGCGGACAGAAATGAACATCAGCAGCCAATACATACAACTTTTGCACTTCACACTCCCTTCATAAAACATATTACACATACATATATATATATATATATATATATATATGTCCGTTTGTGTACGTTTGCGTACTACGTCTAACGGCACCATGTGTATAAACAGTCAGATTTATTTGTCCATCTCCACCAACGTAGTGCTCCTCTACAAACGTATACACATATGCCTGCATACATACACATATATGTACATCCACACACATAGACGTGTGTATATATATACATATAGTTCTCACACGACAGGTAGATATCTAGCAGTGTCAACATTACCTTTCACATATACATACGTACGTAAACTTTTTCATCAACAGGCATGTAGTAGCGACAACATCTGTACGGAACGAGAAGAGGGTGTGCGCACGGGAACGTGACGGGGTCCATCGCGTGGAACAGCAAACGCGCGATGGCCGTCGCAGGCACAATTCATTTATGTAGTACCTCAGTTTCATCGCCTGTGGAGCGAGTCGCAGTTGAATATCCTGCGTCAACGACCGGCGAACGGCGTCGTCGACGCGTAGACCGGCAAAAACTTCTTCTGGACGAATCGCCGCTTCCTGGTGAGGCATGCGCAGACACAAACATGCACATATGTCCGCAGCTGCAGCAGCAGTCACCACCGCGGCTCGCATTGGTGGTAGCAGAGGCACCAGCGGGGCGGCAGCCGCACAACACAGCAGCGGCTAGTAGTAGTAGTAGTAGTCGCGGCAGCAGCAGCGCCTGCGTCAGCAAGAAGTGTGCTGCAGCACGTCGTCAGAGGAGCAGCGGCTCTGCAGCAGCGGCAGCAAGAAGCCAGGCCACACCAGCAGCACCAACAGATAGAAGAAGCGCCTCGAGCAGCAGATCGAAGCGCAGCAGCGGCAGCAGTAGCAGCCGCAGCAGTAGCAGCCGCAGCAGCAGCAGCAAGACACGCGCAACGACACGGGCAGCAGCACCAGCAGCTGCTCTAAACAGATATCCGCCAGCAGGTGCTACAACAACGACCGCAGGACAGAGCGAACAAGCGGCATGCTGCGCAGCAGCAGCAAGGGGTGAACCTGCCGCGCGTAAGACTGAGCAGGAGCGGGAGCAGATGCCCGCCTACCCCCCAGGTCCTCAACACCCTGCATGAGCAGCAGCTGCACCAGCACCTGTCGACTGCTGCCGACGATAGGCGTGGCAGAAACACAATTCTTCTGCAACTGGTGTGCAACAGCAAGAGCAGCAACACCTCTCGACTGCTGCCGACGGCGGACGTGGCACCAAGACACCGCTTTCTACACCGCAAAGTTGAAGTGGCCCCGTACAAAACAGCAACAGCGCGCATGCACAGATTTTGCGAAGAGACAGAGATACACGTTGCACAAAATCGCGCGTCAAGACAGAAGCACGCGGCACGTGTCTCGGCCACTTGCGAGAGGCACAGCAGCAGCTGCTGCGTCCCCTGAAGCCGGAGGGGCGGGGCAACATATGGAGGAGCAGGAAGGTCACATCGCTCGGTCGCAAGCTGCAACGGCTGCAGGCACCTGCGCTGTCGAAAATCATCGGCGCGCCCGTGCAGCGCCTGCGCGAAACACACGCAGGCGCCGCGGGGCGGTGGACCCGCACCAGAAACGCATGTCTGCGCGCATTCCCGAGCCTCGATGACCACTACAGCAACGGCAGCAGCAGCAACTTCAACAACAGTCGCAGCAACATCGACAACAGCAGCAGCAATTTCGACAAGAGCCGCGCAACCTGTGCAGCAGCAGCAACTGCTACAGCAGCAGCAACTGCTACAGCAGCAACAGCAATCGCTACAGCAGCAACAGCAATCGCCACAGCAGCGACAGCAGTCGCCACAACACCAGCAGCACTGTCGGCAACAGCAGCAGCTTCTGCCCCCGCAGCAGCAGCTGCTACAGCAGTAACAGCTACAACAGCAGAGAGACAGTCAGGCGCCCAGAATGACGAACTCTGTCGAGTGAACAAGAGGCAGGTGCGCGCGCAGTTCGGCTTCTTGCGCCTGCAAGCGCGGCAGTCGCTGTGCGGTGTCTAGACACTGCAGCGAATGTAGAGACTGGTCAGGACGCCCCGTGCGGCAGAGAAGGCGCGGGAGTCAGACAGAAAAGTCTCAGCAAATTTACGAAGTTTTTCTGCCCCGGGCTTTGACACTCTTCCGCGTTAACGGGAACCAGCACCTGCGCATGCAAGTGCGCGGTAGCCTATCCGCGAAGAGAAACACGGTCGGGGGTAGATAGCACGTGCAGCACATTAAATTCTCCTGCACTGCACCTCAACAGAGACAGCGACAGACTTGAAGTACATACACCTACACACCGCAAGAAAGACAGAGACACAGAGAAACGACACAAACATACAGATACAGAAACGACATATATAGACATACATGTACATATACATACATATACACGTAGGTGTAGAGGTATACACGTATATATCCACAACACAAATGTATACGTGTAGATAAGGTCCGCGTCGAGGCAGTCATAGGGATGCATCACATGCGAAAGAAAAAAAGGCCGCCCACGTACACAAACAGAAGAGGCATGTGCAGGGACGCAGATAGAGAGAGACGCACACACGTACGGAGACAGGGAGGCGGCGAAGATAGAGGGGGACTTTCGGGCGGGGACATGGAGACGGAGACAGACGGACAGCGGAGGGGATGATCGGGTGAGACAGAGAGCGACGGCCGGAGACACAGAGCAGCAAAGGACAGAGAAAGTGGCAGGAGGAGAGGCTCGAGACCTGCCTGGCGAGAAGGAGAGCACTTGCTGACTTTTTCTCACCTTGAGCGCGTCTAAGGCGTGGCCATATCTTCGATAAAGTGGCCATATAACGGAGCGATTTAACTCTTCTACTTTCATCCCATGCTTGAGGGCCACGTGCCGTGCAGTCTGGTGCACCTTCTTCGCTTTGCTGAACTTCTCCTCGCACTTCACTATATCCTCAGGGCTGACTCTGTGGCAGCACACACCGCAGCAGCAGCCGCTCAGAAAATGCAACGGCGCAGCCGCAACACGCGCGGGGAAGACCACGCGGACCCGCGGCACAAACAGCAACAGGAGAGCCGCGCGAGCCGCAGCAGCAGCACGAGATGAAAAGCAGCTGCTGCTGCTGCAGTAGCACGGGGATACGACGCAGCAGCAGCAACAGGTGCGCAGCAGACGCAACAGGTGCGCAGCAGACGCAACAGGTGCGCAGCAGACGCAACAGGTGCGCAGCAGACGCAACAGCAGATGCTGCGGCAGCAGACGCACAGACGTGCGGCAAAGGAGTCCATCTTTCGTACATGAAAGGCACGCACAAGCGCACGCACGTATATATACGCATGTAGAAACAGAAGGCGTGGAAGACGAGAGCCGGTAGAAGAGAAAGGAAATCCCTTTTGGGGAGGGTGTGTTTCGCGTTGAGTTTCTCTTCTTCTTGCTGTCGTGTCTATCAAAATTACCCTTCCACACACATCCTCAGACACGCAGACATATCCACAAGCGTTTGTCCACACAAACATACATGCGTTCACCCACGCTTCCCGCACCTCTCCACACGTACACATATTAGATATAAAGTCGCATATAAACCTCTTCCTTTACACATACGTACATGCATATTTATACACGCATGTATAGCTACCACGGGTGTATGTACACCGCATCACCTGCCTGCGTCTCGCTGCTCTTTTCTGCGTCTCGGCCAACCTGCCGAAACAGCACGATGTAAGACTGCCTCGTGTGCAGGCTCATCTGAGCCGCTAGAACCGCTGCTCATCTACATGCGTCTACATGTACAATACGCAGAGAGAAGCGCGTCCACACACATGCAAGGAGAGGGAAAGCGGGTGAAGAAGAAGGCAGAGAAAATGCGTGCGTAAATACATCACGAACAGAGCAGCACAGAGGTGCAGAGAAACGGAAGATTCGTGTACGGGCACCAAATATGTAGAGACCTCACAGATTGACAGAATGTACACATAGAGAGACACATGTATACGTATGTATATATATGTGCTTTCATAACACATACGCATGTATTACCTGCTGCCTGCACATATACATATATGTATATATACAGATGGTCAGTAAACCTGCAGTCTGCACGTCTCTATATATATGAATGTATTTGCATATAGGAGTATACATACACTCAGTATAGACCGTGTATATATATATATATTATATGCAGAGTACATATGTATATATCTAATATATACATATATATATGTATGTATATCCTAAGCATACGAGTGCACATGTATGTTGTTGAGAGGAAGAAGAGATGTTCGAATCTGCTTCTGGTTCTCGTAGAGTTGCTGCTGACGTCGCCGCCTCTTTCACTCCCTGCACTCCATCCCCTCTTCTATATCCACATACCGCAAAAATTCACGTACATATATGTACATATATATGTGGCCATACAATCCGCATACAGACAGGTACGCATGCGTATATCTACGAAGATATGTACACATACACACGTACGTACATGCAGATGCAGATGTACGTATACGCCATTTCTCTCTTTCTCTCTCTCTATATATATATAGGGAGAGATGGAGGGGGAACGTTGGTAGCACAACATATACATCTGTCTAGATGTTGGCCTACCTATTTACATAAAGACATAGAGGCGGGCAACAATAGGCATGCGTCACGCCGAGCGTGCGTGGGTAGGACTATATCTCCGTGAAGAGGAAAAGAAGGGAACAGAAGAAAGATGAGGAGAACAGATGAAGAAGAAGACCGGTGAGATGGATATAAAGCTCGAGAAGAAGAAGAGGAAGCCAGGAGATCGCTGAGTAACGACGAAGACACGATCAAAAGCAAGAAAGCTAACCACCACGGGTCGAGTATGTGTGTGTTGCGTGTGTGCCTATCAACCTACGTATCTACCAGCGTATGTGACGGAGAAGAAAGGAACCTAACGAAGGAAGACAGCACGCACGTCTAGAAGAAGGCGAGGGAGAAGAAGAAACGACTTCGTACAAAGACGAAGAGGAAAAAGTGGTACATCGACGGAAGCAGGGGGCTGACCTGCGTTTACTGAGGTCAATATATCCCTTTTTCGGGTCAACGCGAAGGACCATGACGACCTCGTGCCGGCCAACACGAATTAATTTGTTGACACTGCGGAACCGGCGCTTGCTGAGCTCGTTCATAAGAATCATTCCCTCTATGTTGTTGTACTCGAGAAGACTGACGTACGCGCCAAGGTCGGCAATGCGGTTGACCTTGACCATGACTAAATCTTCTTCCCGCGGGAACCGCTGCTCATAAAATCTGCAGTCGCCCAGTTCCTTCCCAGCGGCGGCCGGGTTGATATTCGCTGCACCGGCCGCTGCCATTCCCGTCGCGTCCCCGTTCGTGTGATTTTCCTCCATCACCCCGTCGCAGTAGTCGATGTACCCGTCCATTTTCACTTCTGGCGGAGGAAACCGGGTGGACGACGACGACGACGGCTCTGCAATCGCTGCTGCCGCAGCCCGAGCGCTTCGACCCCTTTTTCCTTTCTTTTCCTCAACTGCCGCGAGGAAGTGACGCTTCGACGCCCTCCACAGCACTCGCGCTCCTCTCGGCGCAGCCGGACGCGCAGCACGCCGTCCTCCGCCCCACACGCGCGGAAGAACGCGGGGTGGTGCAGTGTACGTACACTCCACAGGGCCGCGAGAAACGGAGCCGGTCCCGCGGTCCACGAAGACGAAGAAGAAGAAGAAAACGCAGCAGGGAGTAGAAGACGGACGAAGAGCCAACGCCTGCGGCTGCAGCAGCCTGAGAAACCTCCCAGAAGACGCAACACATGCACGCGAGGGCCGGAGGGAGGCCGCCACAGAGGAGAGGAGAGGATGGAGAGGGAACGAAGAGGGCGGAGGGAGGAATGTAGAGGAGCAGACGCGCAGGAAGAAAGACTGCCTGAACACGCTCCTGGTGCTGCTGCTGCTGCAGCTCTGCTGCTTTTGCTGTTGCCTACCTCTCGCGCTGTAGAGCGCGGTGCGATATGCGCGAATACATGCGCAGAACGGAAGCGGCCGCGGCGGGCGGCAATGGAAGAATCCGTGTTGTCAAGGTCGAAGCTTATGCGAAGGTGGCGATGGCAGGACGGAGGCGGGAGCAAAACAGGTCAATCTGGAAGGAGGAGGAATCAACGAAGCCGGAAGAGCCCGCAGAAAACTCGAAGACGAGCAACGACGTGGACAGAAAAGCAGCTGCTGGTGGAATGCTGCTGCTGCGAGAGGTGGGCACAGTGCTGCTGCTGCGATGCTGCGGCTGCAGTGCCGCCGCGCGTTGAGAGGGCAGGGCAGAAATTTTCAGGAAATGACCACGAACAAGACAGACGGAGTCGCATGTTGACGGAGAAAAAGCCGCAGAATTCCCCATTCACGAGCAGCAACGGCGGCGCCCTTTTCTTCCGCTGCTGCTCTCCGGTTCGCTCAGGCCGGTCCGCTCAGAGCTGGCGATGCTGCTGCTGCTGCCGGGTCCACGACGGAAGAGACTGCGCGGAAGAGGAGGCGCCGCGACAGCCGCTGCAGCAGCAGCAGCAGCAGCAGCCGTAGCAGCAGCACAGCAGACGGACGGAAGCCGGAGCAGGCTCCCAGAGTGCTATCGCAGCACTGCAGCGGCAGCAGCAGCGTCGCAGCGCGCACAGCACCGGCCGCGACAGGGCAGGAGGAGAGTAGTAATGGGGTGGTGCAATGGCAGAGGGACGCTGCTGCAGCCGTGGGCGGTGGAAGAACCCAACGGCGGCAGAGTAGCCGCAGGCGATGTCGCGCGGCGTTGGCTCTGCAGCAGCCGTTCGGCGCTGGTGCACTCGCCCAACCGGAGCAGGAGCCGCAGCAGCAGCAGACCCGCCCCCAGCAGAGCCGCTACGACAACCAAGGAGGAGTGTGCGGCGCCGCAGCGGTGTAGTGCCACAGCGAAAGAAGGGGACTACTACCAGGCCAGCCAGCAGACCCAAACGAGCCGGGAAGAGTAGTGCGGCAGCATCAGCCGAGCGCAGAAACAGCAAGAGCAACTGCTGGCCAGCAGCACCAGCAGCTGCAGGCAGCGCAGCACAACAACCCACCACAGACCGCAGAGGCCAACAAGGTAATTATCATCCACACACACGCCCTGGGTGGGGCAGGTGGTGAAAGTGGTACTGGTTCTTGGGTTCCCAAACATTCTTGCAGATCTTCCCGCAGCGCGGAAAAGTGCCCTGCTGCGAGTGTTCTCAGTCCTCCGCGTACATGACGCAGACAGGGAAAGTGAAGAGTATCCAGATCCACACGGCACACGACTGAAAGTAGTAGTTAGTTGCTGAGTCGCTGCTGCTGCTGTGCAGTTGCCGCAACTACCCCACACTTCCGCCCTTTGAAAACCCGGCAGCGGGCAGGACGTAACACAGCGGCGTCGGATAGAGAAGACGAAAACACAACGCAAACAAACTCCAGCGTCTCCTGCGCAACACCAGTACACACTTCTTAGATACGCCACCGTCACAGTGATTCTCCTTCTCACCAGCGCGTACGTGATCCTCGCACTGCTGTTGAAGCTTCAGTTTCCCCTTTGCCTTGCTGACTTCTGTCTGCTCCGGTTGGTTCTTCCTCTCTTGTTTCTGCCGCGGGTGTGAAGCGCTGCAGGGTCTTCTTGTGCTATCGATACTTCTGCGACCTTCGCCATAGCTGCTTCTCTTCCCCAGCAGGTGACTTCCGTGCTGGTGTGCGCCTGCTGCTTGCACTGCGACGTGGCGGTGAATTTAGGAGTTCAAAAGATGTATCACGCTGCACGGCAGACTAGTTGCAGCGCCCCGGTTTTTACAACGAAGAGAACGTAAGTTTGTCCGAATCAAGACGCTGTCCCTGTTGCTGTGAATATTCTGTGAACTGCGACGTAATGGTGCTTCAGCGGTGCTTCAGCGGCGCTTTGAAGTGACTTTCCTCCGCGTGCGCCTTTGTCGTAAATTTTTTCCCTTACCCGGAGAACTTAGGAGCAGGCGGACCGGAATCTGTCCGCCGTCGTCGCCGATGTATTACTGATGTACTGCTCGCACGTGCAACCAAACACGCGCAAACGCCGTGGAAGTTATTGTATTCGTACGGTGCTGCGACGACAATGGTGTTATGTGACAACTTCATTTTTCTGGGAAAATTTGCAGTAAATACCTCCTCCACTTCCGATGCTGGGCCCCGCAGCAAACGCGCGTAAAATCCCAGTCCGTACACGTTTTTTGTGACGACGTGTGTGCACACGCGCACCGTGTCGACATACGTGGAATGAAAGAAATTCATTTACACGTATGTCGTAAGGCCACTAGGGAGCGACCATGCTGCGACAACGTGCTCAGACAGGCTTTGTTCGTTACAAGGTTTTTTACCAGCAGCAGGTCTGCAATCCAGCTGTACGTTGACGTTTTACACATTCGGATTGTGTACGACGCGACGACGAGGGCTGGCAAAAACTGCCAGCCCTCGTACATACACATATGTAATATGCTCATTCAGGGATGCCTATAGCAATAATAATGATTCTCAGTGTATGTGGAAGATGATTCGCCATCTACGTTTGCGCATGTAGAAATATATGTACGTATGCGTACATGTATATCCATTTGCATCTGTGTCGGTGGAAGTGCTTTCTCCATATCACCTGCATACGTGCACGAAAGTGAAGTCGCCATCTACGTTTGCGCACGTAGAAGTATACGCACGTATGCGTACATGTGTATCCATTTGCATCTGTGTCGGTGGAAGTGCTTTCTCCATATCACCTGCATACGTGCACGAAAGTGAAGTCGCCATCTACGTTTGCGCACGTAGAAGTATACGCACGTATGCGTACATGTGTATCCATTTGCTTCTGTGTCGATTGAAGTGTTTTCTGCATATCACCTGCATACGTGCAGGAACGTGAAGTAACGTCACGTCAAATCAAAAACATTGACATTCCATAATGTAAGGACAAATCTAGTTGTGAAGACGCGGTAGCGCTGAAGACGCAAGCGAAAACGGTTTCTTCCAAGCGATGAAAAGGGAGGACACCTCAGGATCTTCAATCCCGGGGCCTCAACAACCAACTCTGAAGTACACTTAAGTACCGTGTTCATTTGGAGTCGCAGTGGGCTGCAGTGCTTGAATACCACATACAGGAGAAGCTTGCACACCAGAGGGCGTGTGGACGTGCATCTAGAGTTACGGACGCTTGCTCAACGTGTACATAAGCGCGAGCGTTAAGAGACGTATATATATATATATATATATATATATGTAAGCACATACACGCCGACGTATACGCGCATTACGTACAGTCTATACTTTACAGGTGCATGAGATAAATCAGGGGTCTGGATGCACCTGTAGAAGATCAGGAACAAGGCCGTTGTTTCCCTTTAGAGCTGGATGCGAGGGCTGTTGTATTTATGCATAACGAAAACTCAGCGCCAACACAGTGTAAATAATGTGTAGTCGCCGTTGATATCGACGCCGATTAACCGGCGTCTATTGATAAATGTGTATATTCATTTACGCGTATACTTATTTGTGTACTTCGTGGCTAATGAACACCGCTGCAGTCCAGCACGCACACCACCAGTTGTGTGCAGTCCCAGGACGTAAGTGAGCCAGGCTACCTTGCTTCGAATAGTCTGTACGTTTGTTGAATGTGGATATTAAGAAGAAAAGTGGAAACCCCTTGTGTAGGGTCGTGTCGTACGTCGTTACAAATATGGTCCGAGTTTTCTCTTCGCGCGTATAGCGCACTTGTAGTGATGGAATCAATTAAGGCACACAGAAGATGGTGGATTTCTCTGAGTGTACGCTTCTCGGGGCACACAACTACAGAGGACGTTTTGTTTTTACTATTCCTCAACAGATGATGAGCGGGAGTGATAGACGCGGCTTTACAGTTTTTGCACGGGCAACAATCCACACGAATATTGTTGAAGGAGGCGCCTGACTTCACAACACTGACGGACACGTCAGAGTATGCATGTTTTCTACGGCAGCTGTTGAGAAGGCGACAATAACTGCAAACGAGTCAATTTTTCAGCAGCAAATGAAGCGCGCAGGACCACCGCAGATTTTTTCCCACCTTCGTGTTCTTCCGTGGTGCACTACTCTCTTGTGAAGGTACGACAATGCGCAGTATCAACGTGTGTGTATTTATGATGGCTGATATAGACATGTTTGTGTGCACGCGCATGCCCGTGTATATGTGTATAATAATATCTGGAGAGCGACGTCAGGGAAAGGATCAAAAGGGACAAAGGAGGAAGAGTATTGAATGAGAGGTCAGAAGACACACCTAAGAGGAAAGCTTCTTCATAAATACGTATAATTTTCCCAGGAACCTGCGTGAACATTTCTTCCGCGTCTGTCCTCACCACTTTGTAGATTCCCCTGCTCTTTCACGATGCTAGACAAAACAGTCGTCCCCCCATAGCCTTCATGTTTCCCGACCGCTGTCAAACGTGGGCGCAAAACCGTAGCATCTCTCCTGTTAATGAGTACACTGGAAGAAACGTTCTTAATTCTGCTTGATGGCTGCCTCTGCATTCTTCTGTGTTCACTGTCGCGTAACTGGTAGCACCTCCACTGAGTCCCGCTACCCTGTCTTCTTACAGTTAGGTGTCTGCCGACTGCAGCTCTTCGTGCGTTCCCCTTCTCTTTCCACATTTTTCTTCCGCAATTTTATCTTTCATCGACTTTCCAGATCGTCGTTTCTCCCGCTTCGTAATGTTCCTGAGGTATCCCTACATCCTCGTTGTCTTAACTTTCCACCCTTTCTCTGCCTGCTGCTACATTCTCTACATCATACGTCATTAGTCCTTCGCCACTGTCGCTACAAATTCTGTAAGCAGCTTATTAGGTATACGCCGCGCGGTTTTTCTTCCCTTCTCACCTTCGCCAAATTCTACACCCTTAGCAATTCTCTCCTAGTCTTTTTCTTCCACACTGACTGCTCCTGCTACTTCCTTGTGTCTTTCTGTCCCTCCTGATATTCCTGTTCTGCGTTGATCCGCTGCCGACTGCTAATACTCTCTCTCCCTGTATTCCTAGAGTTGCTTGTTTTTCGGCTGTCCTCCTGCCGTTCCACGCTTTTACACATTGTGCACCTGCAACTCGTCTTCTTTTTCCTCTACTGTTATTCTGTGTCTATTCGTCGCAACTCCAGCACTGGACTGAGAATTTGTTCACGCAGCAATAAACTCGCGACGCTGGAGCAGCAGTAAGCCACGCAGTCAGCGGCATCCAGCAACACATGTAGGATACATAGCGCAACTTGAAACTGAAGATCGTTTGGATCTGCCTGCGTCTCCTCCACCCGACTTAGCTCCTCCTCGAGTGTCTGGACAGCAAAAACCCCGAATACAATCTGGACCACTTCATAGATACACTTGAAGGTGCTACCCAAGACATATATGCCTGTGTAGCGCCCATCTGAACGCACACAGGAGAACAACAAAAAAGCACATATTTGTGCGATCCATCAATATGTCGTGCAAAACGGAGTACGTATATAGTAGAAGATGGTGTTATTGTGCCTACTTGCAGGAACCTTTCCTGCTGTCTCCCTCTCAAAAAGCATAAGGAAGAAATGTCGCATAACTTACATCGTTGCACTCAGTTTCACAATGTGGTCTAGTTTTTTCCATATGTTACGGTACAGGAAGCGCACCGCAGCCTACGCTGCTACACGGAAAGAAACGTACCCATGTGAAGAAAGTCGTGGACTTCTTTTACGCTGCTGCACAAACACGCTACTGGCGGAGCTGAGGCTGTGGCTAAATGCAGTGCACGCATTGCAATTTGGAAGACAGAGGCAGAAATTATTTGCCTGCATATCAAACATTCACTCTGCTCAGAATGCGGATGTTGAGAGATTCGAAGAACACCACCATGTAACCGCACGTCCTACTCGGTGCCCTCGCCTTGTACGCATGTCACTATCTGCATCCAGGGGTACCTCTCATATATGTGCTTTATTTCTATGCACGTGCAGCTATAGAGATGCGCCCTGCATACACGGCTGTGCATATGAAACGACTTTCTCACGTACCACTCTCTACGTACATATGCGTATGCATGAAATCATTCAATACAGATTATGTAGAGTGGATGGACCTGCGCACACGTGAGTGTGCATTCAGCATACACGGTAAACGGGTTTGCAAAATGTTTTTGACTGCCGCTTACCACGGTTTCGTTGCGTACACACATATACACATAAATGTGTGTGTGCATGACGTGTAAGTAAGCACAGGCTTGCTTCTGTGTTTCTGATAATTAGTCAAGTTGATGTCTGCTGACACGACCACGCGTGCGTCCTCGGATGCTGAGAAAACTGAAGCATTATACTTGAACACAGTCGAGTCAACTCATGCTTCTCCATCTCTCCCATATATATATATATATATATAACACCTTCATGTATCTGTTACGTCGTACTACGTCTGCACGTAATTTATTCTATCGAAATCCCTGGTTTTTGTTGGTAGTAACAAACTTTTTCGTCGGGTTTCCCTTAGCTCTGAATAGTTGAGGTCTAACTCTTCCATCGGCAGCCTGCAGTTCGTCTCATAACAATTTCAGATCTACCGCTTACCTTTGGTCAGAGCTCCGTACAATGCGACGAAAAGTAAACTTCCCCCGAGCAGCATGTCTAATATACCAAGCAGATACTTTAATGCTTTTCGTGCTTGGAACATGCTAGTGATGAAACTCGAAACGTCGAGGACAAAAGCCGACGAGGCAACTAGGGCCAGTGTACGGCATCCACGGACAATTGCGGGTTCGACTCCGGACGCAGAAAACAACCGCACAAGTTTCCTCCAGAAGGGAGTACGCTGTTGTTCTGCCGTGCCATTACCGGCAGCCCCGCTTCCCAGCACCGCTAAAGCGGTGGGGTGCATAGTCGTATTCATAGGTACGCATGTGTAAAGCAGAACTTGGTAGAAGGTGTAGTTTCGTAGAGAACCACGTCAGTAGCCTGCCACCCAAGTGTCAACACACAAGCGTAGACACGCGCAACCGACACGCGTCTACATAAAATTTCGTTGCCACAATCTGACAAAGAGAGGAACAGGTGCCCGTGCATTGCTTTGTGGAGTCGAGAATATTCTCATCTACACGCTCGCAGTAACGAGCTTGACACCATTCCCTACTTTATTCATCACCGCATCCTGCAGAACACAGGTATAAACATGTATGTTTTATCTGTTCAGGACACCCATATACTGATATGTGGATCACTGCATGTAGATGGGAAATTCAAAACAGAAAATAGCGGTGTACACATCCTTCAAGGGTAGAGTATAAATACGAGGCGCATTTCTGATGGTCGCAAAAACATGAAAAAATTGAACGATCACCTGTTTTCCGTTGTCGTCTGGAAGCTACTCCCCTGTTCTAAAATTTGTACAAGTCTCAAATGAGGACCACGGGGCCGCGTCACAAGTGCAGCATATGAGCTTGTCCAAGGCAACTGCTTGTAGTAACTTCGTGCGATAATTAACTATGCCAAGCGCATTAAAAAAACATGGCTGTCCCTGGACTTTCGTGATACACTGTACTGACGTGAACCATGAGAGAGCAAATCCATATATATTTGCCTGTTATCACCGTGGAGCCCCGTAATTGCAGGCTGGTACCTTGCATGTAAACGTGCGTACACATACATGTTTGTATGTATTTATGTGTGTATATATATGTATATATATACAGAGAGAGAGACGTGTAACTCTCTACACATACGTGTACACAAGAGCGTATCTGATTGCTGACAAATTTGCGCGTTAGTAAGCCCTACTGTGCGTTGCGTCGGGGAGAGGAGCATTCACGCGTATACGACAGAGCGAGCGGCGTACTAGGTGACGTTTTGGTGGAGACAGGTGAACAGCTGGGTGTTTTGATGAACGGTGCTTCACGTTCAGGCAGTAGCTCCACGTTGCTCGACATAACAATTTCACTCAAGTTTATGATGTACGCACATAGACACATAGCTTCTGATCGTATAGTCAGGATACAAAAAGGGAGTCGTGGCTAATATTAATTCAGTTTCAATGCGCCGTGTTGTACGTCACATGTGCAACCAAATATGTGTGCACGCTTGCGCACTACACATGTGCAAGTGAATCTGTGTGCACGCGCCTGTGCATAATTGTAGGTGTACGTGTGTGTACCTACGTACACAGTCGAAAGTGCGTACGCACTTGCCCGCTCTCCCATAAACTGCTTTTTCGGAGCCAAGAAGGCAGAGGGTGTGCACCCGGAAGATTTAAACCTGTACACAAGCGCACGCTCGAATATGCTGAGCACACGCATGTCAACAAGGCCCGCGACTCACCCCCCTGACACATATGAGGAAAGCTAGCTTCAGTGGTAGTCACTTCAAGTACTGAAACAGCCGGTGCACTGGCTTATTCAAGTTATACACAGGACACGCTGGACACATCAGGAGGATCTTGAATCTGTACACGCATTTTATTCTTGTTCGTTGAGGAAGTGTTATGCGTGGGGCCCCTTCCCCGATTCTTAATCACACTGACATGGTGGATGCGCATCGGCTTTCTCGTCATTGTCTGCTTAATCATGTATAATGACTAAAAGCAGGTGAGTACGAGCAACACCTGGGTTTGTGGCCACACAGAGAGAAACATTAAAAATCGACTATGTACTTACATAGACCATTGTGCACGCCGGGTAGCGCCAGTGACACAGTGCATGTAAGAAAGTACACTGTCGGCGATCCGACTCAGTCAGAGGAACGGCAGGTAGTGTTTTTTGGTGCCCGGAAGTGACTGAGCAATTTTCCATTATTTATCCAAGTGATCAAATATCAGTTTATTTCCACTTACTAAATTCGTGCGAACTGAGCTGGAATCATTACACTATTTACTTCTGTTGTACATGCTGTACACAGAACACGGTGACAAAACGCTTATGGAAGGTTCGCGACAGCGGCAAGAAAGCTCGCTGCTAAACATGAAGAGATGTCTAGAAGATGTGCATTTGTGTCAGTCGATATAATTCCATTTAATAAATTGCGACTGCACTTTCAAGCGCCGTAGTAGCTTGGAGAAGGGATAATGTGTCTGGACTGAACTGGGTGGACACGCGTAATGCTGATGTGCGCAAGAGGTCACCCGCAGTGAGAGGACACGACGTACTTGTCCTATCCACGTGCGCTCGGTCACTGTATCGCAATGGAGAGACCGAATTGAGCGCTTGACATGCCTGATACGCAGGCATTAACACGACGGGGATTTAAATTTCCGGAACATGCTCGAGCCGTGCATGTCCAGTCATGTCGATTCATAAGAAAATACAGTTCTTCAAGATGTCCAGAAAACTTCTGTAGCTATACTGAAAAAGTTAGCTGACAGCACGTGAGGGGATGTCGCCGACGTAACACGCGGAAATCTACGTAGCCAGTACGTGGAGGGTTGGTACGATACGCAGAGAAGTAGGCGGGAACACAATTACGCGCAAAGCTCTAGTAACCGTCGGACTCACGTGATGCCACAGATATTATGCACAAGCTAAGGTTGACCATTTACTTCAAATACAATCAAACAGTGTACCATCATGCATGTCGTGGTAAAACGGCACTTATCGACCAATCGTAGATCCTATCAGACATTGCTCCCTTGGAAGAAAGCAGGAGCTCCCACGCAGAATGCGGAGGGCATAGGCGTACACACGTATTTAGGAAGAACGCATGTGGAGATAAAGCTACAACATTTATATCAATGTAGTAAAACTACGCGACGTTGTAGTGCAAAAGCCTGTGGAAGACGGCGGCATGCAGAAAAAAGGACCCCGTGCTGCCTTCGAGTACGCTGGTGGACGGCGCGTGGGTAATATTGCACAGGCGCAAGTGTTCACAGTTCAGTGTGACCCACTAAGGGGCAGAAGACATCCCCGTATTTACGGGCGGCCTTACGTGTACCCCTTTTCAAAACGCACTTGTGTCACGTGGCGTCTGTACAGAGGGGCGAAGTTCTAGGTGGTATAAATCTTTTGTGTCTGCACGCCTCCATGCATTGGATGCATAGCACGCAGCGGTCGTGGTCGTGCTTTTGCTACACACAATCGATCACGTGTCAGATCTGGAAGCGCATATACAGCTCTAGAAGGATCATCTCCTGTTTCACTCGAGTTCCGGAGATGAGACGATCTTGTTTGACACTGGAGTGGGCCGCGGATGCGCTGGTATGATATGATGTTTTCCTCCCCTGTGTATGTAGAGAGGACGGTGCAGGCCCTAGAAATCTTGTGTATGACAAGGGACGCGAATTCGCGGAGGTGTACAGACACAAGAAGTGAACGCCCGTGTTTTCAGGTTGCGTTGTAGAGGCGCCACGTGACACATGTATTATTGAAGATACGTTCATCTGAACTAAATCATACTGGCCTCTCCCTGTATAAGTGTGACGATGTCTTTTGTCTTTCAAATTCTCTTAGTGAATAAGCAACAGATGAGTTTGTGCAGGATCGCCGTACTCCCTGGTCTCGAAGAGCTTTCAACAGGGTGGAGTCGCACACTTTACATCGAAAATCTTGTGTCTCCCTATACACCTACATCAACAACGTCGACAGTGGTTATCCGCTTCCGAGTAAAAGTAACTTCACGTGAATCCGTACGTAAATATAATGCTCGGTTTTTGACATTTCGAACGAAATGTTAGGAGGACAGTTGAACGATGATTAGTGCCTTCAGCGGCGAATGCTCATAGGCTTCCGGTAATTCCTAGATTCCTCTACAGAACTACTGTAGTGGCAGCTCCCCCCCGTATTTGTCTCTTTCTCTTTTCCAATACTTAATAGTTTCCCGGAGAGATGTCTGGTAAATGGCTTTTCATGGGCGTCTTCTGCCGAATCTAAGGACGTAACTACCTCGTGGCGAAAGATTGTATGTGTAACTGCTCAAAAAATTGTCTTCCGTGTTCTGAATCAAAACATCGAATAGAGCCGAGCAAGAATTTTTGTAACGTTAAGTTCTAGAGAACCCCATCAAGCGGACCTTCCGTGTGAACAAAGCAAGGTAGTCCATACGTACTTTACTGTATGAATTCGTACATATATATGTGTAGATATATATATATATATATATAGAGAGAGAGAGAGAGAGAGGCAGAGAGAGAGGCAGAGAGAGAGAGACAGAGAGAGAGACAGAGAGAGATATAGAGGGAGAGAGAGATACTGTATGTTGAAGAATTAAGTACTCTCTCGTGCTCTGAAACGGAGATGAGGTGACAACCTGAAGTCGCTTGCGAGGATTCTGGCACGGGCGCAGCCCTCATATTCGTAGACACCCAGGGACTAAGATTTTTCAGACTGAAACAACGTTTTGGTGGTCTTCCGTGTACGCTCCCTGTCAAGAACTAAGGTTTTGACCCTTTTCGTCGTCACCTTCGTATGAGTCATGCACACGTAAAGTTATTTTCAAGTTTGTGTAGGAGAATACGCCTAGGACTCTGCACTACAGAAAGTGCGGATATGCACATTGTAGGTGGCCGTAAAACGAAGCACCCAAGTATGTATACAAGGCTTTAAACTCACCGGAACAATAGAATGAATCATGCCTCCCTTCGTGCACGTGTGCGTAGCCAGCTCTACAGAGGGGTGCATCAATATGTAAAGACTTATACGCTTGAAGTGTACTCGTAGCGCGATGTTGAAATACATGTATGTCTGCACATGTTTGAGTGTTTACACATGCCTTTGGTACACTTATCATAGGTATCTGTCTATGTCATAAACATGGGTGAGACTCTTCCGTGAGCGGCTGTATAAGCTAATATCCGTCATTTAGGGTTGAGTTCTGCCACGTACTTCTTCCCTTCTTGTCTTGTGTGAGCGGGAACACTGCACACATGAAGCGTATGAATAGTACACGAACAAAGGTGTGTACACGTGTATGTCTTCAGAGGAAAATCAAATGTATACATCCGTGTGTGTTGAAGGACTAAAGCGACAAGGGTTCTCCCTACCAGGAGACGGCCCAGAAAGCAGTAGCGGCGCATAGCAGACCTCACTTTTGTAGTCTGTCATGGCACAGCCACGTATACATATATATACATATATATGTATCTACACATAAGCACAACATTACCTATATATACGTGTTTTGGTGCACACGTCCTTGCAGATTCACTCTGACGGTCGCGCACACAACTGAACATGTATACGTTTCTTCAGGAAGATACGTTCATACGTACACACACACGTACATAGGGACGTGACATATATCCTACTTACATTCATACACACATACGTACGCATATATATACACACATACGCACACGCGTATGTAGAGTGGATGTGCACACGGTTAAGGGGAACGGTTTGTTTGTATATATATGTGTATATGTTGTTATGCAAAAGAATGTCTAAGGCTAAGGATTTACCAAGAAGTCGCGATTTCACATTTTATGAAGTGTGTAGTCGTGACTTAATGCCTGCGACGCTTCAGGAGGAACACCAGAAGTCACCATGTATGTGACCTTGAGATTGATCGTGCGCGTGTGATTATGCAGCAGGAGATCTCTTTTGTTTGCATATTTCCACAATTTTTCCTCTCCCCAACGTAGACGCTCAAGTACGCACAACAAACTTCTTGCTTTCCTTGCAATATATACGTATTACTATATCTGTGTGCGAGGACCTGCAAGGTCCACTGCAGGCGTCTCTGCTCGTACGTAAATTGTCTCATAAGCTTATCACACTTACATAAGACGGATTAATCGACTGGTCCATGTACTGCACAGCACACACATACACATCAAGTAGTTGGACGCACACGCAAATGTCTGCACGCACGGATTACCCCACTCCATCTGTTGATCCGTTTGCACAGGGAGACGAACGTACAAATTTATATACATGTCTGTGTGTATGTATGTATGCATGTATGTATGTATATATGTATGTATGTATGTATATAGGTATCTGTGTGTGTGTACCTGCACATATGTACACGGTATCGACAAGCTGGTACATCACATAACACATTACATTTACACGTATGTATAGCCACGCAGAAGTGCGTCCACATACGCGTACATATACATGCATATATATATATATATATATGTACGAGCAGGGCTTCTTACAAAAATCCCCATAGTTGTTCGCGTATATAGGCTGCTAAGCCTTTCCCCCCTTCCCATGTTAACAATACGCATACACTAATGTACGCATGAGTTGGCAGTCGTGTCCTAGTCGATATTTACGTGTGTCATGTGGCGCGTGGGTCTCTCCGCTACACTTTGCGACATAGACTCCCGTAGAAGGCAACTTTAGCTTCGTTTTTGCGAGTCTCAGTCGCTCACGGTGTGGATTAAGACGTAGAGGCACTCCTCACTTCGTGCAGCTTCTTCGTAATTTTGGGTAAGGGGGACGCAGCGACACGGCCGGAGCTTCAGCTCGTGCTCCTCTGTTTGGTAAGCTTTCCGTATGCGGCTGCTGTTACGGTGCTGCCACTACGCATTTCCGCGGTCTTGCGCGGCCTCTCTTGCTGTTGCCCTGAGGCAGTAGCCCGTGGGATACATCTGTTTTTGCTGTGAGCTTCTTTTGCAGCAGCGACTGTTTCTGCTCCTTCTGTGGGGTCTAGTTTCAAGTTCCCGAGTCCTGTGGTTTGACAGTGATAGCGGTGCTGGGGGCGCCGCTGCTGCGCTTGCTACACCGGCAGTCTATGCTAATTTCCGCCTTCGCGAATGTTGAAGAGAACGAGCAGTCCTCCTCTCCTGTGGCAGTCCACTATTGCACGTCGGACAACTTGCCACCTACTGGTGCCAGTCATATGCGCTGCGTCGCGGGAGCTGCTTACACGGGTTATGCGGTGGGGCTGCTGCTACTGCTGCTGAGGGCGAGACACAAAACTTGCTACTGCTGCGAGAGGGCTGTCGGCGCGTGCAGCACGTGTTGCTTCTTCTGGTCGGTGTCCGGCTGCGGTAGTGCAGCGACGGCTGCATTGGCGGCTGCCGGAGCCACCACTGCCACGGGGAGACAGAGTGCCCAGCTGAAGATGCAAGCGCGTGATCCGTGCAACTGGCGCTGCTGCTGCTGCCGCTGCGAAAAACACCGACGTGCTGTTCCGTTGCTGTGCTCGCTGGTGCACTCCCGCTGCTGCTCGTGTTTCTGGGTGCCTGCGTCCATGCTGGTGTAACGGCTCTTGCCTGCAGCGTAGCCGCACTTGTTCCCCTGCTGCTGCTACTTGTAACAACAGCACCTGCAAGTCGGCGTTCCAGGCTCTATTGGCGCCGCTGCTCATCCTGCTGCTGTTGCTAGCGACTGCTGCGTGCCGCAGCAGTGCTGGCGCACCAGCACCCGCTGGTGGTTGCCGCTGAGCTCGCGGTTGCGCTCTGTGCGCGCTGCTGCTGCGGCTGGTATGCATTGCTGCTGATGCCGCTACTGCAAGTCATATCGGTGCTGCCGAAGCTGGCAGGGGCTTCGGCAACGATTTGGCTGGGATCTGCGGTGTGTGGAAGAGGCGGGGCGCCGCTTGCTCGGGCTGCTCTGCTTCTCTACAACTTGGCGCCAGCTGGCTGATGCGACAGTCTCTCTCTGTCTCTCCGCGATGTGCGTTGTGGAAGATCCCCAACTGCTGGACTTTCAGTGCGGATCTCCAGTACCATTACTCCCGTTTTCGGCCCAAAGTTTTGTCATCCGTCGTATTTTCAGTGTATCCAGGCCTTTCCACCACCGTGCTTCTGCAGTAATGTCCTGAGAGCACGCGGGAGGGATACCCACCCCACACGGGAAGCAGCAAGAAGGATCCAGGGCGCTGTGGGCGTTACTGTATTCGCGTTTTTGACTTTGTGCAGACGTATCATCGGAGTAACAGCAGCAGGAGTGGAGAACAGGGGAGGTCCTGCTGCAGGTTGTTCTTTCGCTGCTGCTGTGCAGCTAAACAAGCCGGACAGCGGCAACACCACCAGCAGCGCCCTGTGCAGCAGCGCGACCCCTCCTGCAGAGCCACTTGCAGCGTGAGCACTGAGCGACCCCCCGTCAGTCTCCCTCCCTGGGGCTTCACACAGTATTTGCAACACACTTCCATTGCTGCCCACCTGCTACGTCAAAGATATTCGTTTTCCTCGCCCTTCCCGGCGGCGTTAACAATCGCTGGGCCGCACAGCACACCTTTATCTGCTTCCGTGCATGCACGCGCGTGATGAGGGTACTACATAAAGGCGACTCTTGCTGAGAATATGTCGTCATTGCAGCAGACCCATCTTCTGCTTTCTCTTCTCGGCTCTCCTGTGAGGCGGGGATGGCGTGCTTCAGCTGCTTCTCGACAGTGCAGCAGCAGATTGTCTGCTGCGGCCGCGTTCCCCAGGTCAGCAGTAGCAACGGCTTTTGGAGCGGCGCCGCGGGTAGTTACAGCCGCCGCAACAGCGTGTGCGACTGAGTCAGTAAAACCAACAACGTGGAGGTTCACAACCGCACCTTCGTGCTGTTGGTTACCCTGTCCACCAGCAGCTGCGGCAGCCGCGCTGCCGCGGCCCGCCCATGACTGCCTCCGCCCTGCGGGCCCCTGCCGCAGCCGACGGTTTGCAACTGCAAAGCAAGTCGTGAAGCAGCAGCAGCAGCCCCCTGCCGAAACTCCTGCAGCAGAAGACCACACAGTAGACACTTCGTGGACCGTCGAACAACTCACCTCCTTTACGAAAAGCTTTGAAGCCCCCGCAGGGGCCTCTCCCGCTGTCTCGGGTGCGGCTGCTGTTGCTGCTCTCCCTGATGCTGTTGCCCTCTCCGGTGTTGGTGCTGCTTCAGACGCCGCGTCTACCGCCTCTGTTGGTCCTGCTGCTGCAAGACCTTCCGCGGGCCCTGCGGTGACTGCTGCTTCACGTGCCTGTCCTGCCGCGACTCCTCCGGTCGGCTCCGCTGCGGCCGGTCGTCCCCTCCCGCCTCCTCAGATCGCTGCAGCGCCGGGCTACGAGGCGCATCCGCCTGCTGCTCCTCCACATGCGTACAACGGGAAAGCGCTACCGCCGCTGGCGAGCCCGACAGCAGCAGGAGTGCCAGCAGCAGTAGCAGCAGGGGCGGCACACGAGTTCCCGTCTGCTGGCAACGGCTTTGTTGGCAGCAGTGCTGACGCTGGCTTGTATCCATCGCGTCCTTCCGCAGCAGCCTCGCCGTTGGCAGGAACGGCAGCACTCGGCGCAGCAGCAGTGCCTGCTCCTCCTCCTCCTCCAGCAGCAACAGGAGCAGCGTATCACACACCAGGACTTACCTACGGCCATACGTATCCGTCTCCCACTTCTGCTGCTGCAGCCACTGCCGCTCCTGCTGGTGCCGGGCCTGAAAACTTCTCTATTGCAGCGTCTCTGCCCCCTGCCTTTCCCCCCGTGTACAGTTCGTACGGGACTCAGCAGCCGCACCCGTCCCGTCCGGGAGCAGCAGCGGCAGCCCGATACCCAAACATCTCGCGGCCGCCTCAGGCGGCAGCAGTGGCAGCAGCAGGAGTTCCGCCTGCTGCAGCAGCAAGTCCGTACGGTGAAGAGCGCTTCCACGGTAGCAACAGCAGCGGGACTTGGGGAACGCATGCGTTTTCGTATGGCAGCACAGGACCACTCCCCCCTGTGTCTCCCGGCTGGCCGCAGCAGCAGCAGCAGTCACCGTTGTCGGATAGCTTTTCAGCAAGTGGCGCGCCAACAGCAGCAGGCCTGCAGCAGCAGCAGACGAGCAGCAGCAGGGGGGGGGCGACAAGCGTGGGTTCTGTGTACGGCCACCAGGATGTTGGCTCTCCTCAAACTCTCGTCGGCGCTGCAGCCGAAGGATGGGAGAGAAGGGGGAGCCCAGGGCTTCATGGCCCTTCGTATTCTCCTAGTTATTCATCTGCTGCTGTATCCTCTGGGTACCCTCCTGCTGCGCACTACCCGACTGCTGGGGCTGCGTCCTCCTCGTTCCCCGTCCCTTCCCCGTCTGCCGGCGTTCATGCAACGGCGGCGCAGGGGAAGGGCCGAGGCGCCTGGTGGACCCGCGACGGAGAGGGAAGCAGTCATAGTGCCAGCAGCAGCAATGGACGCAGGCAGCAGCAGCGGTCTCGGCGGGAGCCGCAGCAGCAGCGACTGCGACAGAGTTTTGCAGGAAGTCAGCTGGTGGATATTCACTGGCAGCAGGAGAAGTTGATGCCGGTGCGCAAGAACTTCTACAGAGAAACAGCTGCTGTTGCTGCTCGCAGCGCTGAGGAAGTGGCGGCGATTTTCCGCGAACACCACATGCACGTGGAGTGCCACCGCAGCAGCAGCAGCGGCAGCGCGTCGTCACGGCAGAGCAGCAGCAGCAGCCCGGCGGAGGAGGCGATCCCGAAGCCGGTGCTGTCGTTTGAAGAGGCAGGGTTCCCGCCTGTGATTCTTCAGCAGTTGCAGCGCATGCAGCTGGAGCAGCCGACAGCAATTCAGAAGATCGGCTGGCCCGTGGCCCTGAGCGGCCGGGATATGATAGGCATCGCCCAGACTGGCAGCGGCAAGACTCTGGGTTTTCTACTGCCGGCCCTCGTGCATGCAGCAGCACAGCCACCCCTGCAGCCAGGCGAAGGACCCATAGTCCTCGTCCTCGCTCCCACCCGGGAGCTGGCGATGCAGATTCGTGGGGAGTGCATCAAGTTCACTTCGGGCCTGGCCTCAGCGGCTGCCGACCAGGAGCCAGAGAACGCCGTCTCGTCGACGACCGCGGGGTCGCTGACACCTGCGGCGCAGGGGCAGGGCGCTGCAGCAGCAGACGGAAAGGCTGCAACAGCAACTGCAGCGGGAGAGGAGGCGGCAGCAGGGGAAGAACTCGCAGCAGCAAGGGAAGAACTGGCGGCAGCAGCTGGCGCAGACGCCGAGGTGAACAGGCTGGACAGGGCGGACGGGTCCTCGTTGCTCTGCGCGTCGTCGGGGAGCAGCAGCAACGGCAGCGGGGAAAAGTGGCACCTGTTCCGCACGGCATGTGTATACGGCGGCGTGCCACGGCAGGGACAAGCTGCAGAACTTCGCAGAGGCGCAGAAATTGTGATTGCGACGCCAGGAAGGCTCCTGGATTTCCTCGACCTGGGCGTCACTAATCTTAAGCGCGTCTCCTACGTCGTCCTTGATGAAGCAGATCGCATGATGGACATGGGCTTCGAGCCCCAGGTAAAAAATCTCCTTTTTCTCATTCTGTAACGACTGCAGCAACGACACGCTAGCGACCGGCGAACCGAACAGTCTATTCCTGTGCACGTATGTATATGCATGCGCACTCCGATAGCTCTACACGTGTGTGTGTGTGTGGTGGGTGATTATATATACATATATAGATATATACATTTGTGACGGTGTGTCTGTCTCTCGTTCTCGCTCTTCATATGTGTGCACGTATGGGTATGTCTTCTATCTATACGAAACACATACATAGACGTCATCACATACATGTCCATATATTGTACGTACAGCCAATAATTCTACAAATACATGTAACAATATTCACATATTGAATAGATATATATATATATGTATACCTCTATACATGCGTATACCATAGATAAAAATTGGCGGCTCCTGGTAGTGGGAAGACGGCAGAAGCGACCGAGAAGTGGGAGTGTGTCGCGTACGTAGTCGTGAAGAAGCTTCGGTAGCGTTAGCTGCATGTGCTATACATGTGCTGATTTTTCTGTAGGGCTGCGGTTATCGCTGGGTCGTCTGTCTCGGCTCCAAGCAACTACTTTCCTGCAGCAGCAGAGCGGTGCTGTTGCTGCTGCCGTATGGTGTGTCCTCAGGGTACCGTGATGCTACTGTTGCTGCTGCTGTGTTGCTGCTGCGGGTGCTGCTGTCACAGCTGCTGCCGCCGCGAACTTCTTCAGTGCACGGTTTTCTGGGCGTGTGTGTGGGGAAGATGTCTTTATACTTCTTTCTTTTTTCGACGAGTAGGAGAGCTCTCCTCTGCTGCGTCGGCGCTGTTCTTGCTGTTGCTGCTGCTCCTGCGTCTCACATTCTGCTGCACGTGTGCAGCCGCCACTACACGCGTCCTCGGGAGCACTGCTGCGTCTCCTCCTCGAATCGCGTGTCTACAGTAGCAGCAGCGGTAGGAACGCAAGAGACGCACAGACCACAAAATTCCGCATCTAATTCTCCTTCTTCTTCGTTCCTTGTGTCCTTGTCTCAGGTGCGCAAACTCTTCTCACAAATACGTCCCGACCGACAGACGCTTCTCTGGTCTGCCACTTGGCCCAAAGAGGTAATCGTATTTGTATCGGTGTTCGCGTCATCTATTGCAGTAAAATATATGTAAATATATGTGTGTGTGTATATATATGTTTGTGGGTATACACGTGTAGAGCGATATACATCTCTCTCTCTCTCTCTCTCTATATATATATATATATATACTATTTAATATATGAATATTGTTACATGTATTTGTAGAATTTTTGGCTGCACGTACAATATATGGACATGTATGTGATGACGCCTATGTATGTGTTTCGTATAGATAGAAGATATACGCATGTGTCTGTCTAGGTGTATTTACATGTATATATATACGTTTGTACGTACCTCCAGTGAATATACACATACAAAACATTAATCAATGTGTGTATATATGTATGTATGTAGAGAAGTGCGCACAGTAACATTAGTATCACCCACGCAGATACGCACACAGATGTATATATATGGTTAGCACACGCACATTCATATTGCGCCCCTACATACGCTTGCGCAGCGATAACATGGATGTACTTGCTGCCGTAAGCGTGTGTGAGTCTGTTATGCTGTTATTAATTGCTCTGCGGGGACTGATGTTGCTGGCTTCTTATTCTTGCGTCGTACGGCTGCACGTCTCTGCTGCTTCTGCGGACTGCTTCTTGCTGCTGCGCTGCGGCTGGTGCAGGTGCGAGAATTGGCGAAGGCCTTCTGCCGCACGCAAGTCGTGAAGCTTCAAATAGGAGATGCAGAACTACAAGCCAGTGCCAGTATCGCGCAGGTAAACGTCAGAGGCGATCGTTGCTGCTGCCGCTGCTGGCGTTTCGGTAGACTTTTTTTTTTCACTCCTGCCGCTGCTGCGGTCCTCCTGCTGCTGAGGGCCTCCTGCTGCTCCCGCTGTCTTTTGCCGCTACTCTGCGGCAGTACTCCCTGCTGCAGTGATCCGTGGCGCGTCTAACTTATTTTTGCTGCTGCGTCGTTTCCGTTTCTCTTTCGCTCTGGAATTTTCCGCCGCGGCCGCTGCTGCTGCTGTGGTCCTGGTGTGCTGTCGTGGCGACCGCTCTGATGCAGCTGTTTCATGGATCGTCGCGCATGCTCCACTGCTCTGCGGCCGTCTCGTTGCTGCTGACTTGTCCTGGTTCGGCGGTGCTGTCCGCCTGCCGCGGCTTCTGCTGCGGTGGCGCTCTTGCAGCCACTGCTGCTGCTCTTTGCCTCATTGAGCCGGGACAGTGCGGATGTGTTGCTGCAGCGGGTGGAAGTCGTGTCGTCTGGTCAGCTGCAGCAGCGGCTGCTGGAAGTTCTGCAACAAATGACGGGAGAGAAAGTTCTCATCTTCTGCGAGACAAAGAGGCAGTGCGACCAGCTGTGCCGAGAGCTGCGCTACAGACAGATGCGCGCCTTGGCGATACATGGTGACAAGGAGCAGAGAGAGCGAGACAGGTCAGTCTTCTTCTTTTTTCCGCTCTGAAGGACGCACGCTGGCAGACGTCCTGCCTTTCCCGCGCGCACGCCTACAAAAAAGTAGCAGTGTGTCCATGTGTGCGGTGTGGGTGGTGCTTCGATAGTCGTCTGCACGCATAGGAGGGTCTGTTGTGGTTTTTCGACAGGAGGGTGCGCACATCCGTGTGTCGCTTCTTGAAGTAGTCGCCAGCAAGGCGCAGGTATTCTGCGTCCGCTTCCAGCGTCCGCGTGTCTTCAGACTGCACCTGCACGTAACCTCGTTGCACAAGGGCGCATGCACATATGTCTATTTATACGTATCTTTGTGTATGCGCGAGCTTGTTTGCATACGCACGTGTACGTCTTGTGTTTACCGGCAGGGACGCTTCTCGATTGCCTAACTTTAGCTTTCATTTCGCAGTCATGTGTGTGTACACCTAATCTGTATGAATACATGTGTACGATCGCCGGCGCCTGTACCACTCCCGTGGAACAGGTGTCTGTGAAAGTGTGTCTCCGCCAGTTTGACTCCTCTGCCATCTACGTAACCGGCAGGGGCAGTGGGCAGCTCTTTATGTCGTGTGTATATACATATATATATATATATATATATGTACGCAGCGCAGACACATGGCCGTCGTGCTGCGTATACGGCTCTCACATGTGTGGCGGTGGTTTTGTGTACCTACGTGGTCTTTTTTCTGGTTTGGATGTCTGTGTATCCATACGTGTGTTCTAGTGCACATGTATAGATGTGTGTGTGCGTGTGTGTGCACACGCGTATTTCTTGGTGGTAATTTTGAGGTCCACATAGTCGACTATGTAAACAGTGCCGTTCTAGCTTTCCCACCACCAGGAAATATTGGCTGAGACGGTGGATGCCCGTGCGTGGAAGGCCACGTAGTTGGAGGCGGTGTGCCTGGGTCCTGCGTCTTGAGGGGTCACGGCTGTTCATCTTCTCATGTGACACGTGCGTGTAGGTGCCCTATGTGTTCACGCACATATAGATATTGTCTATGCGCGATTTATTCTCCTTGGGTGGCTGCCAGGATCCTCCATGACTTCAGAGTTGGCCACTGTAAAATTTTGGTCGCCACCGATGTGGCTAGTCGAGGCCTGGACATACGAGATGTCCGTTTTGTCATTAACTACGAAATGCCGAAGAATATCGAGTCCTACATTCACCGAATAGGTTAGAAGCAAACATGTCTCGCCGGACCTGCTGCTGCTGCTGTAGTGCTGCTGACACGCTGTTGCATCCGCTGCAGCTGTCACTGCTAGTGTTGTTGCATATGGTGTATGCTGTGGACGCTGCTGGTGGTGTGGCTGTCGCTGGCGCTGCTTATAATTACACGCGTGCTTCTGGTGCCGCTGATACTTCTGCCGGCGCTGGCGATCCTGTGCTGCTATCCACATTAGTGCTTCGAGTCTCCCTACGGGCGCTGCTGCTGAAGTGTGCAAGCCGCTTGTTTGCACGGTGCTTCCTCTTGAGTCTGTTGCGGCTGCTCACACTGTTGCTTTTTCCGTTGTGTGCCGCTGCCGAAGGACAGCGGCTTTTTGGGCGTGGATGTTGCGAAAGAAGCCTGTTGCTTATCTTTCTTCGCTTCCCGTTGGCGCTGCTTCTGCTGCGGCTGCTGTGTTTGCCCGTTGCTACCTGTCCCGCTGGTGTCCTCTTCGCTGCGTACTCCTTTCACGTCGGACTACATCGGCGCAACAACGCGAAAAGACGCGTAGTGAGATAGCTCTGAGCGGTTTGCGGACAGCTTGTATAGGGTTGCATGTATGTACGTATACGTGGTGTTGTGCGTAGGTGAAATACAGTTCACAACGAAACAGCGGGGTCTTTCCTAATGTGCAAGGAGTTCGCTGCCCTCAAGGCAGCGTGCCCCAGATGGGCTGGCTGTCAGGGCACTTTAGTCTGTGTGTGTGTGTAAGCCGTTGCAGACACAGACGTGTCCTGGCGAAGAAAGCGTCGATTGCTTTTTATCTGAGTGCACTGTGTGTGCGCTCAGGCAGAACAGGTCGAGCCGGCAACAAGGGCACTGCAATTAGTTTTTTTGAGTATGATTATTACCAGCCGGAGAAGGTACGTGCTGTCTCTGAATAACAGAGTCTGTCCGCTCGAGATACCGTTGGGTGCCTGGAAGTGTTTCTCTTCTGATCGGGTAATTACGTGCGGATCTGCACGCCCATCTACACCTCAGTCTTCTCCCATGTTGTAAGTGCGCGCGGCCACATTCTAGACACACAGAGGGAGAGAGACGTATACATATATAGTATACACTTGCACATTCTACTGCAGATGTACGGTTCGAAAGAGACTCGCAAGGCACTGTGTAAGCGCCTAAGTATGAACAATCCTACCTCGGTCGACGCGGCTGCACGAGGTTCTCCATGGAAAAAATCCCACGACACAAACGTGAACGTCGAAACAGAGAATTACTGGTCGCTTCTCCTCTATTGATGGATGCAAGGCTCATGTCTCTGTGTGTGTGTATATATGTGTATATATCTGTGTGTATACGAATATGTTTTTAGTGCAGGTCTCCGCTTACGAAACGTTCACAACGAACTCACGAGACGAACACTCTGTTTTTCTGATCCACAATGCTCTGTGTTATGCATACAGCCGCGCTGCTGGTCCACCGCTACTCACGCTTTTTCCCCCGAACTGTACTGGTATTACACGAAGCTACCGCGTATATGTCATTGCGTTGCAAGTGGGCTTCGTCTGGGCGGCAGAGGTGCCATACTCTTTTATTTGGTTTGTGCTGCACAGCGACAGCATTTATATATGTGTGCATATGAAAGCACGTGCAGCAACAAACTACGTCGCATTGACCGTATCATAGGATTTCACTTCCCTGATGCCCCCACTAGGTACCACCGGCGTAAAAACGGCCGGGACTTTTCTTCTGCTAGGCAGCGATACGTGATATCTTGATAGCCTTGCTGCGGCACTAAGCGCTACGCAAAGCTTTCGCTCTCTGTGAATCCCTGATTCCATATTTCTTTATTTGCTTACTTCTTCGGCCGGGAGCAAATCCCTTTGTCCGGAGTTTGATGTAACTACCGTTGGTCACACTGTACAGTTGAGTCATTGTACCATCCCAGCGGTGCACAACACTTTCCTTCATCTGCCCATTTTGTGTGGCGTAAAACATTCCTGTGTCACGGCGATGGGGTTTTACGTCCGTGATATTGTTCCTGCAGATCAGCATGGCGAAGCGATTGTGTGACGTGATGCGTGCGGTTGGTCAAGACCCTCCGCAAGAACTTGTCAAGATTGCCACGTCGTAAGTTCCAGAAGTCGGCGTACCTGAAGGTGTGTGTGTGCAAGTTCACCTAGCTAGCGCACTGCGCGCAAAAAGCTGAGCATGGCGCCCGTACAGCGGCATTCGCTGTCCTTCCTTGTGTGCATTTGCGGGACGTCCACAGCATTCTCGCAGACTCCCCGTTCAGCAACATTGTGCGCTGACATATTTATAGTTCACGCCTCCAGTGGACCGCGGCACTGCGTCAAGTTTTATTCAGGACATTGAACACTACGAGTTTTGTGCGATTTTGCACATCGCGAGCCGAGCTTCAAGGGCGCTCTAATTACCTTGTGTGATACTTCAGACCCTGCGGGTATATCAGTGCAGCACCCGTGAAATTCGTTTGCGTGCAAGGCGTAAAGCGTCATTGTGGTGGGACGACGGATTCTGCTGTTGATTTACGGGCTTCATATTTTTTACGTGGTGCTTTGTAGCATACCCTAATCCCCTCAAAGCCACACGGGCTTCCTGTCCATATCATCTCCATGCCACTGTCAGCATTATGCTGTGTACACCTCTACCGACCATTCACATACTACAAAGTGCGTTCCGTTGTTGTTAGTCGACGTTTGAAGCGAGAAGAAAAAACGAATAATGCGCCTGAGTGCGGGAGAACAAAAACAGACTACACACTGTGTCTTCTGGGGTTGTGTACGGACATCAGTGTCCGATGTCGGCGTTGTGCTTAATTAAACGAGTGCACTCTGCCACCCAGCGGTAAGCCACTTGATCCGTCAGAGTCAATCCGGACGAGAGAACCCTATTTGTTACAAGAGAAGGACACGAATCTCACTGCCTTTCTGTCGTTTGTTCACACCTACAGATTGCTTGAATATTTCGTTGTTTACTACAGAAATGAGTTGTCATCTACCGGATGTTCGTACACCCTAAATGTAGCGCAGTTTCGCAGGAAGCAGGAGGTGCGCGTTGCGGCTTCCGCTCTGCGTCTAGTCTCTTAAAGTCGTGTTTCGCCCCACCTGAGTCATTGCCTGAGTCTGCTACCGGAGTGTTAGAAGAAGCATCCACGGTATGTCGTGAGTCAGCGAAAAACGGTAACGAAAGATTACATTGCCAACCGTACGGTGGGATTGCTTCTCGCACGTCGTCACACCGTCGCACATGGTGTTTACGCCTAGCTCTCAATTCGGAACTCGGCCACGTGGAAATACTAAAAGCCAAATGTCTGTTGACGATCGACCAGCTCATTTGGAGTGATCCTCGATTAGATACAGGTGTGGCTCTTAGAGACGATGCTCAGCAGCATATCAGTTGAATCTTTTCAGATAACGTGCTGGCGATCAGTATACATTTATCTTTGTAGCCATCTGCTCTCGGGCGTCCTGTCTGGGAGTACACTGCCGCTTTAAACACGCTTAAAGAGAATGTTTCCGCATGGTGGCGTCGCATCGCTTTTGAGTGAACAGATTTTATCCTTCGCATGAGCGCATCCAGGTTAGTACCCGCATAGTAGCGCGCTTCAAGATACGTATCTACGAGGGCTCTCTACACACTTACACATTTGAGTGTGTTCGCTCGCACACATACGTATACATATATGATGATCTTCCCGCAAAGGATGCGGCTGCTGTCCATACGACTGAGCCTCCTGTGTACTGGAACTTTCAGATTTGGCATTCGTTCGCCAAAACGCCTTCTAACCGTGATCTAGCGTTTTGATATCGGGTCTCTTTCCAGTGTCGACCTCTCGACACCGCAATACAGGCAGTACCCTGAGGTGTGAAAACGCTGCTCTACGTGATCAGTCTTCTCCGGCTCTATGAACTTGTACATTTTTTATGGTCGGTCGCACTTCTTTGGTTGCACGCCTCTTCCAAGGTTTCTTCATAACTCGATCGTGAAGAACTGTGGCGACTGTTTACCCCCATTCGTCTCCGCCGCGGCGACAACTCGCCCGAGGGAAGTACCGTGTAGATATTTATAATCCTTGATGTCCACATGGAAGGCCGTAGATGAAGCGCAGCAGAGGGCGGTCGGTAATAAACACGGAGTGAAACGAGCTATCTCCACTATTTTGCAGACTCTTTTTATCGTCTCAAAGCCGTGTCAGGCACTGCTAACACATTTCGTTAGCACCTTATACCGTCTGCCTGCGTAGTAAGTAATTTTTACCTTCAATAAAAAGTACATCCACGAAGGGTCTTCTACATTTCGACGAATACATACTACGAGCGTCAAGCTCGATTGCGTTGCAGCTAAAGAGACAGAGAGTTTGTCTCGCCGGTCGTCTGCACCTAGAACCCTGGGCAGCGCCCAGATTTCATCGCATCGACCCGCGCCTCCCTAAGGTGTTACTGCACTGTGGGGGACCGCGGCAATAGCCTGCAGCAACTTAAGCTTCCACTGTACAGAGAACGAGGCAGCACGTAAAAGAATAGGGCTCCATCTCGTTCGTGTACGGGACGGACAGGACCTATCGTGGTCGCGGGGCGGCTGCAGCGGTTTAGGAGACGACGAAGTTGAGGTGATTGAAAGGCCTTCACTATCCGCCTCATCCTGCAGGCAAACGCTGCGCATGTCGAAGCAGCCCGGACCAGCGGTATGTCCCGGCGTTCCCATGCTCATTCTCTGCGACGGCCAGAAAAACTATGGAAATGCCCTTCTACAAAAGCGAAATGCTCGTGCAGCCTCTGCTACATAGAAACCTTTAAGTTTAGGCAACAAAAGCGACTACTTACAAGTGGCGCTCCACCACGTTAGCTTTGTGGGACAAAATTCTAAGCAAAGCGAGCAGAACTGGATCGAGTGAAAAGTTTGGTAGAGCGCGAGTGCTCTCAGCTGTGGCAGCAGTATGTGCGGCTGGGTTTGTGGACACCGCGGTGCCATTCGATTCTATTTTTGGTAGACGCGACGCAATGACAGCGGTACCGGTAACCAGCGCAAATATTCTTCGCGGTTCACTCTTTCACCTGTATCGCGTTTGCGTGTATTGCAATATCTGATGGACTCGTGGCGTTTTCATGAGCGACGGCGCTGAAATTGTCAATTTGTCAAATATGGCCGCAACTGCTTCACCAAGTGGGCGGCATGGTACATGGGAAACGATACAGCAGACGATATGTTCGTGAGACGAACTTTCAGTTCGAATGCAACGAAGAACTCCACCTTGTAGCATTACGACACACCGGTGGCTTGCCGTTTCTCTTGTACGCTGATGAATGAGGCGCGTCTGTCATTGCTTGCATGGCTTGATTCAGGTCCGGTCACAAATTTCTAGGGCCCTAGCAGTCTTTGTTAACTCTACCCGAGCCTGGAGGCCCATTATGGGACTAGCATGCCTCTTGCTGCCCCACTTGAGGAAGCAGTAGCAGCATGTCCCAAGAAGGCTGCGAAGACCTTGTTTTACGTGTCACGCCACTACAGATGTGGCCTTTTTCCCGCCCTAACCGTCAGCGTTCTTACACGTCTGTCATTTGAAGTTATAAGGGCGCTAGTCCTGTGCGATGCGAACAAAAACATTTTGAGCCTTGAGCTACATAGTCTCTGTTGCGTGTAACGAAGACCCCGACACATAGAAGCGAGAGAGAACACAGTCAGCCGGGAGGACGTCAACTTGTGGCCGCAAGCGAATTGATACGTATGCCACTAACCCGTTCATGTTTCAGTACATTTCTGCTTCCAACCTGCGATACGAAGCGGTGTAAACTAACATACTTCGTGTCAGACATGTGGTGAGCTTTTTCGGAAGAGGGTTTTCCTGCTTCTTCTAGTGCCTCGCGCATCTCGCAAACGCCTCTCAAGTCTGATAATTCAAAACAGCAGAAAAGGCCACACGGCAGCCATTGCGTGCAAATCTGTGTGCCGTAGGAATACCCTGTAAGCCGCTCGGTCTAGCAGATAGATGACATAATCATTTTAGACTCTGTATTAACTACGCAAGTGTTATCGCGTGAAGCACTGAAAGACCCGGGCCTCAGATGAAAAAATCATGCTATTTGTTGCTACGTCGCGCTCGTGTATACGCACTGTCTTACACCAGCCGGCGCCGGATAGAAGGAATGATTACCTTAGTGTCTCTAGGATACGGACTTTGCTGCATGGCCACCTTTGCTCACCCTCGTATGATGCTACGGAGGCACCATGAGCTGGATGGACACCTACTTCAATGCTGCGACCTGCTGGATCAGTCCAGCAGGTCGAGATGCCACACGGTGGGCGAAAGTTCCTCCAGTGCAACGGTATAAAAGCACTTTTTGTCGTTGCCGACCACGGTGTAGTGCACTTTATCGGATGAACCGAAATGCCTGCTAGGATGGCAACATGGAGTACTTCCACTTCATCGTGTGAAGTATTCCGTCCTGTGTGGCGGCACACGACATCTTGAGGGTGACGGGAAATTGCTACACATAACCAGCTGCATAAATGGTAGGGGATGTACAGTCTCAGCGTGTAAACAGTTTGCCAGACGCAGCTTGCTCTTTCCTACACAGGCTGTGACGAACAACACGTTGGTGTTGCCGCGGATAATCCGCGTGCGCCATGCTGCAGCTCACGGAAGAACAGAAGGACAATGTTTCGACTCACCTGTGACGAGTTACTTATTAAAACTTCTTTCTCTTCCGTTTCCGAGCATATCGGAGTTCCGAGCTCGCAGAGACCCTGAACGTTCAGGCGGTCGGAAATGCGTACTTCGTGGCACTACGTGAGGGTATTATGTGCTGCCAGGGCTTCGTGCAGCACAGGTGTCCATCGGCACACTGAATACTATAGCAGTCCCCTGCGCAACACAGCGCTCAGTCGGAAAGCCCGGGGCACATTTTGGTTCGCTGTGTACCGCAGATTCCTCTCCACCTTGCCACAACGCTCCTCGAAGCAGACGGTAGGTCGAAATCGAGGCAGAATAGACTTAAAAATCGTGTTGAAAAGGGTTGCACATGTGCAGGTGTCTCCCGATTACTCAAGGTGTCACGACCGATGGTTTACTGTATCTGATTCCCACAAGAGGTTTCACACTCTGTTTTGCTGAATGAAACGCCCGAATGTGGTAGGTCAGTCTAGAGATACTAATGAAACAAGTCATCCGGTGGACGACACTCGCTGGATTTTTACCACTAATAATCAGCTTCAACCCTAGCAGAACCGTGCCGCGTCCCAGCAGGCTGTTCAATGCACACCGGTTTGTGAGTCGATCATCGCACTGCTCACCGACCCTTGTTTTCACATCGGAAGGCGGCATCTGACAGCAAACATGAGGTAGCCTATAACGCCGCCAGAGGAACGCCACCAAATTCGTGCGTCCCCAGCCGGTTCACCTAGGGAACGCAGGAGGCAACATTGAAAGAAAGGTGTTATCACCCCGTCGGACGGCGCTAGAAACGACAGCTAGAATGCCCTTGCCACGAAAACAGCGCCACTGGTCCAGATGTGTCCAGTTTACGGCCACGAACCCTTGCCATTCGTGTTTGCTTCGGATATGAGAGACGCATGCTGTTGTCTGCCCAGGGGCACGCTCTGCTGAGCACGGCAACAATTCTCCGCCACGGCCACCTGGAGGTGCTTTCTTGGGAACAGCGTAAGGCGGTGTTCGTCGACTGTGCAGTCTTCAGACGTGGAGGAGGACGGTGTCTAAAATCTGTTACGATTGGGCGACAAACTATATCATACCACACGTGCTTGTCACTGTTCTCCTGATGGCAAAAACGCAGTTCACCCATTGCGAGTCGTCTTAGCATCAGCAGTTGTCTCTATGCTGTGCCTGAAGAATCACTGTTTT